>JBBPBX010083964.1:0-15408 GCA_038048925.1 Garcialebias charrua
TATATATACGGCTATATAGCATGGAGAAAGCTATTGGACGCTGTCTATCATGGTGTGCGCTAAGATTCATAACTGGCTGTAACTACCCACCACTGAACCCAGTATTCACTGGTTAACTGGACATCATTAACTTCACGCAGACTCTTCCACTGGTACATTTTCATCTTTAAATCACTTCTTGGTCTGCTGCCTTCATACATCTCCTCCTGCATGTCTCTGCGTGAGTGCAGTTACAGCGTGCGCTCTCAGGACATGATTACCTGCAGTGTTCCCTCAGTGCGGACTGAACTTGGCAAAAGGGCCTTCTGCTCCTGTTTCCTGGAATATCTTGCAAAAAGATCTGAAACTCTCAACCTTGACCTCTCTAAGTCACATATGTCAAAGTGCCGGCCCGCGGGCCAGATCCGGCCCGCAAAGCAATTATTTATGGCCCCCTGGATGATATTTAATAACTATTAGATCCGGCCCGCAAGCCACAGCCGCCCGCTGGTGTTTTGTACACGGCACGGAGTCGATCAAACTATGGAATGGATTTTCGGAACGGAGTCGTGTCTCATGAACCCAGAGTAATGAGACCCGCCTCAAATTCAGGAAATCCATTCCATAGTTTGCAGCCAGCAGCTCCAACGTGCAGACTCGGTGAGTAACATTTTAGCTAACAGTTAGCCAACTGTTCATCGTAACATGTCCGCTGTGTGGATGTATTTTACACTAAATACCATAAGACAGCAACGTGCAATGTCTGCAGAGCCATAGCGCCACTTTAAACCGCGCTGAAGTTAGTTCAGCGGGATGACACTCTCGCTGAACCGAGCAGTACGAGCCAGCCGCGCGTCCCGGTCTCGGATCATTCAGCCTGTCCCTCATTCGAGCTCCATGTCTTCAGCGGTGTTTTTTTTCTTGTTCAACCGCGTCTACTCCGACCTGATAATCTCGTAGGAGCGACAATACTCCCAGACTGAACAATAAAAACACACAGCTGAAGCTTGGAGCTCAACAGAGAAGTTGCTGAACTTCATCATAATTAATGACCAACAGCTATCAGCTGTAGAAAATGAAGGATTTCACAGCTTCATACTTGCAGCCAACAGTAAACAATCATAAAAAAGTACAGTATATTAATAAAAAGTCACAAGACAGCTGTATGCCTAATCATTCAACCTTTATTTAGGCAGGTAGCTCGTGCAGTCACTTCAGCTTGCACAAGTGGCTTCATTATTCATCAGCAGTCAGAGCAGAGATCAACTTTCAGCTACATTTGCACCCCTCCTCAAAAATGGCTAAACGTAAGGTGGACACAGAGAACAGGGGTTTCAAGCCAGGTGGGAGGCAGACTACATGTTCATGGAGGTAATCAATCCTGAGGATTTCCTCAGCTCAGAGCCTAACCCCAAACATTGATGAACTTGTACAAAAGATGAGGCACCTCCAAGTATCAGGCTCAGATAAGTGAGCATCACAGAGCTGTAACAAATTTTCAGTTTTTAATTCAGTTAAATTTTTACATTTGTTTCTACAAGACGTGATTTTTCTTTGAAGGAAGTATTGTTTTGGCTGTGTGCCATAGATTTATGTATTTTATTTTATTGTATTTTATTTATTTATATTTACTTTTCAGTTGAATGGACTCGGGGACAGAGCCATGAGAAAGAATACAACTGATTTGATTTATTTTCTTATTTTCCTATTTGAAAGTGGTGATCAGAAGGATCATAGAGCTGCACAATAATGCATTTTCAGTTTATAATGCATGCACTTTTATTTATGCATTTATCTTGATATTAAGAAACATATATATTTTTTTTTTAAACAATTTAATTTTTTGCTGTTTGCCTGTTAAAAAATGTTTTCACTTGAAATTACTGACAGATCCATAAGAAAATATTGTTTTATTAATTTAATCCTTAAATAATAGACAGTCTGTTAGGTCTTGGTTCAATAGGCTATGTGAAATCATTTCAATATGAACATTGAACCAGTCCGGCCCTTGGCTTGTAGCAAATTTTTTTTTTTGGCCCTTGGTGTATTTGACTCTGACACCCCTGCTCTAAGTGGTTTCAAACATCTGCTAAGTTCCTGGGAAAAAAAATCAATGCAGACATGTTCTTATTTTTAGTTTTCTACATTGCCTTATCTGTTGGGTTTTTTTTTTTGTTGCTACTTTTCCTTTTAATTACCATTTTATTTTCACTTGTTAATTTTTTTTCTAATTTGTCCGCATCCTTTATGATTGTCTATTGTTGTCGTTGTTATCCACTGTTGTCATCATTATTTGTTAAAATCAGGTCTCTCTTGTAAAAGAGCCCCCGAGGCTCAATGGCTCAATTGAAAAAATATATATGAATTAGCGTAATGTGTATTGTATCAATTATTTGTTATGTATTAGTATTAGTATTAGAAAATTAGAAAGAGTTAGTCATTTTGTACTGCTGGTGAAAGATTATTATTGTTTAATCTGATTGTTTGAAAAAAGGGGCAGATATAATAAGATTTATTCTTCTTTCTGCTACCTTTCATTTTTTTACATTGTGTACGTATCATTAATGGGATTGTTGAGCTGAGCTCCAGACTCAGGCTCCAGGCCCCACCCATCTCTCACAGGTTGTGGTTTTGAGGTGTCTCCCAGCCAGGGGGCAGCAGACTGTTTTGCTACAGGTGCAGATGATTTGATGATTTGTTTGAAGGTGTTCACTCACAGGGCAGCAGAAGGCAAACAATGTGGGAGAGAAGTGCTGGGAGAAGTTTTACTTAAGAAAATATTGCAGAACTAAGGCTTGTTTCAAGAAAAAGGAAAAAAAAAGGAGGAAGAAGGAGCCGGTTTTTCACCTGTTTTGACCTGTTTTGACCTCAACAAACTTTCAAAATAAAAGAAAAGAAAGGATTGATTCTTGGTCATTGAGTGAAGTCCAGTCCAAAATCCTCTGAAGCAAGCTACCCTTTCAAGTGGGGGGAAACTGCAGATTAAAAACTGAAAACCACTTGACAGTGAAAAACCGGCTTGTAAGGGCTGGAGCAGAAAATCTGTTAAAAAGCAAAATGGCTGACTCAAAGTCATTGGAGCAGCTTAAAAGTAACAGAACATCTGCAAAGAGGTTATTCTCCCGACTTGCCAATAACGTTGTCCGGATGCACACCATAATGCCAGAAGAGGAGCTCAGAGACAGTTTCAAGAAACTCATAATTGAGGCTAACAAAGTTATGGAAGCCAATGAAGATGTGGAAGCTCAGTATCTCGCAGAGGCAAAACTAGAAGAGGATTCTGAAACAGTCCCAGAGTTAAGTGAGTTGCAAAGGACTGATATTGAGAAAACTGAAAGTGAGTGTGAAATGAAATTGAAAGATCTGAAGGACCTTATCCAGAAGACGCTCTGGGCAAATTTTGGTGAAGAGGAACTGAAAATGGCAGTAAAAGCTGCAGAGGAGAAAGTAGAGAGTGTGATGTCCTTTAAACCTGGTGGAAATAAAGAGGCCTTTGACTTCATGTTCGACTACATGGAAATACTGGTGAAGAAGGCAAAGGAGTTGTAATAATAATAATAATAATAATAATAATAATAATAATAATAATAATAATAATAATAATAATAATAATAATAATGAATTCAATTTATAACGCACTTTTCATTAATGAAAATCTCAAAGTGCTATGTACAGCTGTATACAAAATGGAAGTGCTAGGCCCCTTCGGCTGAGCAGAGTGACTTTCAGATGCGTCTGAGAGAGCTTGAGCAAATTGTTCTAAAGTTAATGTCCAGAAAAGCAGAGTTCATTGAAGCAAAAGCTAAGGAAGATGCTGGAAATGTTGGAAGTGGAGCTTCCATCACCTACCCAACATCAGCCATTAGACTGAAGCCAACCTCCCTCCCCAAGTTTACTGGCAACAGACGAGACTTTCATCGTTGGAAAAGAGACTGGGAGGCTCTTCAGAGGCAAGGAGAACCCACCGGGTCAAGGGAAGTCAAAAAATTCCAGCTCATCGACAGTTTGGATGAGAAGATGATGAAAGACCTCCGACTATTAACCTACAACACAGCAGACGACATATTTCGTGTACTGGAAAACAGGTTCGGAAACCAAACAGCTATTGCAATCGAAATAGTTGAGGAACTCCAGAGTCTTCCACCTGTCAGAAGTCATCAGCCAAAGAAAATTGTTGAACTAATCCAAACTGTTGAGAAAGCCCTTGAAGACCTAAATGAACTTGGTGACAGTGGTGCTTTGAAGAACCCCCTAATGACAAAATCTATTGAAAGTAAACTTCCTGATGTGTTGAAGAAAGAATGGCTTCTCTACGCAGCTGAGAAGATAAATACTAAACCAGAGAAGCGCTTTGACAATCTTCTGGCCTTTCTCAAGAGTCAAGAAAGCATCTATGAACAGCTAGATCAACTGAGGGATGAGGATTTACCAAGAAAAGAAATTCGATCTGAGCAAAGGCAAGCAAGAACTAGAACTACAAACCAGTTAAGCAGCCGTCTCTCAGGATGTGTCGTCTGTGGAGATATCAAACACGGGAAGAAGCTGTACTTCTGTAAACAATTCCGTGTGCTCAATCTCACAGAGAAGAAAGATGCAGTACAAAAATTGGGAGCCTGCTGGAAATGTTTGGAGGTCCACACTGATGATGATCACTGCAAAACTTCATTCCTGTGCAAAAATTCTGAATGCGAGAGGAGGAAAGACAAAGACCATCATTATTATCTGTGTCCAAATGCTGAAACATCTAGAGGTAGTACAGGCCAAAGGAGGAGCAGGAGTGGCACAGTGGGAGGTGGTAACAAGAGGAATTACACTGAAGCCCAAGAAGGGTTCCTTAAAAAGCTTTCACCGGAACTGGCCCAACAATGTCAAGATGTATTCTGTAACACAGCATCAACCTCCCATGTTGCAAAAAGTCACTCAAGTCTTCTGGCAGAAAATGGGCTAATGGAGTGGCCTGTTATAATGATGCTTCTGGAGGTCAGAGCTAATGATGGACAAAAAATTGGGACCCTGATCGATCTAGCTTCTGACACTAATTATATTACTCATGAGGCAGCAGGTCGACTTAACCTCAGAAGTGAAGACGTCACACTTGTGGTCCATGGTGTAGGAGGAATGAAAGTCTTTGTTGAAACAAAGCGGTACCTCCTGAAAATCCGTGTCCGCAACTCAAGAGGCTCTTTCAAGTCCCATCAGCTGGTTTGTTATGGCCTGGAAAAAATTGCAGATGTCCATAGACATGTGTCCGCAAAAAAGCTGCAAAGGTTCTTCCCAGGCATCCCACTCAGTGACCTGGTAAGGCCAAAAGAAATCCACCTCCTTATAAGCCACAAAGAGGGCCAGCTGGTTCCACAGAAAATCTGTACTGTTGGAGATCTTGTGCTGTGGGATGGACCAATGGGAAAGACAATTGCTGGCACCCATCCTGAGCTGTTTGAGGAGGTCACTGTATCAGCTCATACATCAAGAACACACTTCGCAAGGTCTATGAGAGCTGCTGCTGTGAGGTATGAAGAACGCATCTGTGTAGCCCCCAGTCATCCCCCACAGCAAATCAAGATTGCTGTCCGAACTCAGGAATCCAGTTGTGCTACTACATCCAGTTTCCTCAAGTGGTGGAAATGGGATAGTATTGGTGCTGGCTGTGTTCCGAGATGTGGAGGCTGTCGCTGTGGAAACTGCCAGCCAGGTGGCAAAGAAATGACGCTCGCTGAAGAAAGGGAGCTGGAAGTGGTAAAAAGTGGGCTCACATATATAGTTGCTGATGACCATAGCGAAAAACCTCATTGGCATGCCAAATATCCCTGGGTAGAAGATCCAGCCACATTACCTAATAACAGGAGTGCAGTCGAAGCCACATTCTTGAGGACTGAGAAACAGCTGGCTAGGCAGCCAGAGTGGAAAGCTGCATATACTGCTCAAGTTCATGAGATGGTTGAGCGCCGAGCTGAAATAAAGTTGTCTAAAGACGTCTTGGATGAATGGACTGGTCCAGTATGGTATATCAGTCACCTCATCGCACCCAACCCACACTCTGTCACAACTCCAGTAAGGTTGGTCTGGAACAGCAGTCAAAAGTGCAAAGGGGTGAGTTTAAATGATCTCCTGTTTAAAGGCCCAGATGTCCTCAACCCAATCCGTGCTGTGCTCTTCAAATTCCGAACGGGAACTTTTGCTGCTCTGGGGGACATACGGAGGATGTACAATACAGTGTGGCTTGAGGACCGAGAGGTGCATCTGCATAGGTTCCTGTGGCGTGACTCTGAGGAGGAGGAGCTGGGTGAATTTGCAATAACAAGAGTCAACATTGGAGATAAGCCAGCAGGTTGTATTGCTCAACTTGCCCTGAGAGAGACAGCTAATCTCCCCCAGTTCAGCCATTTTGTGGAGGAGCGTCAAGTAATAGAAGAACATAGCTATGTTGATGACTTCTTGACATCTCATAACAACTTGAACCAACTTAAACTCATCACAAAAAATGTGGAAGAGATCCTGCGAGCAGGTGGGTTTGAATTAAAGCCATGGATCTTCTCTGGTCAAAGTGGAAAACAGTCTGCTGGAAAGCAGGACCAAGAGACTACTCCAAAGTCTGTAATCCTACCAAATCAGCTCAAAATGGAAGACAACAAAGCTCTTGGCCTTGGCTACACCCTGGAAGATGACAAGGTCCATGTCATGGTTGGGATAAACTTCTCAAAGAGAAGGAGAAAAATGAGACTCGGAAAAGATCTTCAACTGGAACAAGTGAAAGCTCAAACACCAGACCCCCTGACACGACGAGAATTACTCAGCCAAGTTTCTGGACTGTATGACCCAATTGGTCTGACAACGCCTGTCAAGCAAAAAGGGGCCATCTTGGTTCGGAGAGCATTTCAAGAGGCCAAACATAGATCTGCAAAAGAGAAAGAACCACCAGACCTGGAGCTTCGAAGGCCACCTGCAGGTGCTGCAATCCAGAACCTGCTGAATGTGCGACATTTCAGCAGTTTGACTCGGCTGACCCAAACGATTGCCCAGGTCTGGCGGGCTGCAAAATATATTGTTGGTCAGAAGAGGACCGTGAGAACCCCAAAGTGGGAGGCAGTTTGGGAGAGTCATCAGTGTCAACCCAGACTCCAAAGGCATCGTGCGCGATGTGAAAGTTGGAGTCGTGACAAACTCCTGTGCCCCAGAGGTGAGGCCTGCAGCCAAGCATCCTGCAGCCAAGCATCCTGCAGTCAAGCATCCTGCAGCCAAGCATCCTGTAGCCAAGCGTCCTGCAGCCAAGCATCCTACAGCCAATCATCCTGCAGCCAAGCATCCTGCATCCAAACAACCTGCATCCAGCAGTCAGAGAGACACTCAATCCACAATCCTTCACAGGGACGTCAGACGGTTGGTGGTCCTGCTGGCTGTAGAAGAGCAGGCAGGGAGTTTGTGACTGTGAGCAAGTGTATACGATCTTTCCAGTGGTTTACGTGGGAAGATCGAGTGGGAGGTGTTGAGCTGAGCTCCAAGCTGAGCTCCAGGCCCCGCCCATCTCTCACTGGTTGTGGGTTTGAGGTGTCTCCCAGCCAGGGGGCAGCAGACTGTTTTGCTACAGGTGCAGATGATTTGATGATTTGTTTGAAGGTGTTCACTCACAGGGCAGCAGAAGGCAAACAATGTGGGAGAGAAGTGCTGGGAGAAGTTTTACTTAAGAAAATATTGCAGAACTAAGGCTTGTTTCAAGAAAAAGGAAAAAAAGGAGGAAGAAGGAGCCGGTGAGCTTTAAATTATATTGTATTTGGAGCTGTGGACTAACAAGTCAAAATGTTTATATTCAGGTTAAAAATGTAATTTGTTAAACTTGGGACAAAGTTCAAATTGCAAATGATATGTTAAAGGGCAGTTAAAGTGTGTATTAATATGAAAGGTGGAAGCTAAAGGTAGTTTGTTAAATGTGATTTTGTGCAATTAAGGGAGCTTAGAGCTGCCAAAAAGTATGGTTGCACTTATCACTGAAAAACATTTAAAGTATGTTCAATAGAATTTGGGTGTCACATATGTGGTTGTGTTTTAATAGAATTTGGGTGTCACATATGTGGATGTGTTATACTTAATTGCAAGGGTAAATTTTAGTTTGAAAAGGATTTAATTTTGGGAATGTGTTAATTGATGTAGGCTTATTAAGTTAAATTTTCTTGAACTATTTTCTTGTTTGTACTCTTAGGTTTTTCACCTGTTTTGACCTGTTTTGACCTCAACAAACTTTCAAAATAAAAGAAAAGAAAGGATTGATTCTTGGTCATTGAGTGAAGTCCAGTCCAAAATCTTCTAAAGCAAGCTACCCTTTCAAGTGGGGGGAAACTGCAGATTAAAAACTGAAAACCACTTGACAACGATCAATAATCCTGAAAAAGGCCAAAAATACAATAATTTTGCCATTCTGTGAACGTGTAGTTGTGATCGGTTTCCATCAGCCTGTCGCAACTGTCCATCGGGGTTTATTGTGAACCCTGAAGGTGTCTTGGAATTCCAGCTAATCGTGCTTTTCCAAATGTGACAGAAGACTTTCTGTAGGGCTCATTAGTTGCCACCAGACAATAATGCGTATTAATGTCTATGGTTCCCCCAGTACTGACGCCACAAAGCTGTGAGTGCCTGTTAAACGCTACAGTATTCAACAATAGAGTGACTATCGAGCATACTTATTTTGTTTATGATGGGTGTACGATAATCCTACATTTCTCACCTGGCAACCCTGCTCAGGCTATACACGAAACGACTGTGTCTTTTGCGTCCCCATAGTTGCCAAGTCCGCTTATTTCAAGCGGCATTGGGCTTGTTTTCCCCTGGAGTCGCTTTCAAATTTGATCAGCCGCTTGTGGCGGGTTTTTATTTTGCTTCTCGCGGACATTAAGTCGCTTATTTGTGCTTGTTTTGAAGGAGCTGATCGCTTCTTTCGGTCTAGAGATCTGGCAACCCTGCGGCTTCTCGGTCAACGCTCACAAGACGTGTACATTCACTGGAGCTATTCACAAAAGTACGTCTTCCAAATTGGTAATCCACTCTCTGCTTTCTTAGAAAATGCAAGTATGATGCATTCGGTTCTACCTCCCCACGTCCTATACACAAATTATAAGAACGACGACGACGTCTCGTGAACCACGTCGAACCTAATGGCTTGTTAGCGTTACTGTTAGCTGCTAAATTCGTCTACAAAACTAAATTTGGATTATGTAAAGTCAATATTGTTTATCTACACGACGCGCCACTGTACGCTTTGTTAGCGAATCCGATGTGAGCTGTCTACCGTTACAAAGTTATAAAATGTCCACTGTTGGACAGCCTATGCTATGCTAACGGGAGGTCCCACTGCAATTTCCAAATTTCCCGGTTGTTTAAGTCAAAGTCAAAGTCAAAGTCAACTTTATTGTCAGATCTGCAATATGTACTGTACAGGACATACACAGGACCGAAATTGCGTTTCTCTCAGTCCCTCGGTGCAACAGTAAACATCTAAACATTGAAACACTGAAACATATAATAATAGACATAAGCATAAAATAGTAAAACTAACACTGTCCTGAGTTTTTGCATAGTGGTATAAGAGTATGAAAATTTACACCGACTCTAAAACTAAAACTAAAACATTAAACATTTAATGAACATAATATTGTCCTGAGTTTTTGCATACTAGTATAAAAAAAAGAGTATCAAAAGTTTAACTAAAATAAACTAAAGGTTTCTAGCATTGACATTTGCATTTAAGTGTTATAACCTAAAATTATTGAGATAGAATGTCATAATCCTTTTTGATCAATCCTTCCAACTGTGAAGGTTCATTTGGCCCTAATTAATTTATCTCGAACTGTCCGTAAATATTTTATTTGTTTATTCAAAAAACTGTTACACGTCCTGCGGCCTTCTAGCCTGGTTAAAACCAGACCCCCGTTCAGAGCTAAAGTTCTGTTTTTTTCATTTCACCCATATTCACGCTGTAGAAAATTATTTAATCCTGTTATAATGGAGCTGTGTAAACTGTTTTAATGTAATGTTTATTCTGTGTTTCAGGGCACCAGCACCAACTACTGTACTGAGGAGGTGAAGACTACTTTTGTTACTCTATTAAACTGCTGTATCTAAATAAAACTTTATTCTAATCTCGGCGCCTCAATGTTTGTTTCATATTTAATCCTCAGATAGCTTGTGAAAAGTTTAAGAAGAAAAAACCATCCATAAATATGTCATACAGGCTAAAAATACAGTAATCATTATTTTCCTCCCTCTGTTTTTGAATTCTTTAAAGTCCATGACTCACCATGTTTTCAAATTGCATCGCCATTATTTATTTGTTTATTTAAAAATAATACAGGAGCGTTTATTTATATTGTAGAGAAATAACGCTAAATGTGTTATTTCATGATTTATAGCAGATTTTTAGCAAAAGCTCCGGGAAGATCTGCCCCTCTCTTTTTTCTCTCCCCGTGGGTCGGGAGTTCAGAAAGGTAGCCGCGCAGCGGAGCTCTGAGCGCGCGTGCTCCCCGTGCTCCACGCAACAAGGCTGGACAGAACCGAGCCCTGAGTCAACGAAAAGAACTTCAAAGGTAACAGCAGAACGGGGAGCCAGGGAGAAGACGAGAGAAGCCGCGTGGCTCTTGCTCCTCTCTGGGCAGAAGCTGAGAGGCTTTGAGAGCAGCGAGCAACAGTCCACAGCGGTGTTATATCTTATTAAAACATCTATAAAATAAATAAAAAATAAAAACAGAGCACTGGTCCAGTTGTACACATAAATGCACCAAGAAATATGCAGTTTTAACTCCCATTTTTTTTAATTTTTTTTTAAACCCTCGCCTAGCCCAAATGCAAAAATGAAAATAGACGAAATATTCTACTACAGTAATAGTTTATCATATTATTTTATCCTTCATTTTGTTCTTTATTTTAAAATTATCTCTTACTTATTTTATTTATTTGTGGGTTTGATTTTTCAATACCTTTATTCCTAGTGTATTATAACGTATTTTACGCACGGTAATATACAAATACACCACCTCACCAGATTCCGCCTCTACTTATCATAAATCAAATTATAAGTAGATTTAATTGACACTGTTTTATAGTTAGCCACAAAACCTAACGAGACTTACAGTAAACTCAGTCTAGGGTTACAGGAGTGAGGCGAATATTTATTCTAAAACCCCACTCCCCCTCAACCAGATGGACCCGTCGGACCACTGGAGGCGCGACCACTGCGTGTTTTTACTCTGGAATCTGGAGTCTTGGCTGGAAACTTATAATTCTACTTTTAATTTTAACGTTCCTTTTTTTCACACGTATTAACCCTGGAGTCCAAACACCCTGAGTAAACTTTGCCTATAAATGTCCAATTTCAGATTTTTTGTTGAAACAGGCAATCTGCTTACCTCTTATTGTGTAGACCGGTCTGTTTTCAGCATGTTGGACTCTCTTCCACCCCTTTATCGTCCTTGTAGAAACATCTCGGTGGGACCTCCATTTTGTTGCGGATTAAACCTTACTTTCCGCTCGAGTTGGTTTTTTGTTTCTCTTTGGATCGAATGCTGGAGTGAAAGACACGACAGAGGTACTTGAAATTCCAAACCCACTTTAATTAATCATAAGGTTAAAAGTCACAGAATACATTTGTTATATTTTATAAGCTATATATATATATATATGATCTCATATGAGAAGACAGAGAGAGAAAGAAAGAAAGATAGGAGAACAAAGAGAACATGAATGCGCATTCAATGGAGACAGCATACAACCTGATGGGTTGGTCCCTCGTGGCCTGCTTCTGCGTTGTCTGTTGGAGGAGGGAAACTTATACTTTTATACTCTTCTGTGGGGCGTTTTCTGCTCTCAACCAATAAGAGAAGTTTTGCTTTGTTTTCTTGTAGGGTGTTTCCTGCCTTAACCAATAAGAGCAGTTTTGCTTTGTTTTCTTGTCCTACCCCACTGCCAGAAAGCTTCTGTTCTGGTTTACCCAGGCCTCAGGGGGTTTCAGCTTACTCTGGTTTCCAAAACTAAATATACAGCAATGCTGAGCACCCACAAATCACATACACACTAGTAGACCACCAAGTGACCAATCAGTGCAACTGGACACCAAACCACACCAAAGACACACATAGATTAGGGCTGTTCTGACACTCCCTGGCTGAGCAAACATGTAGAACAAGAGAGAGAGACTGGTCATTTTAACAATGTTTGAAAACCCCTTTTGGAGAATAAAAACACGAAGAATAAAAGATATTTTATTTCATAACACACTACAACAAGATTGTTTAAAAAAAATGAATTCATTAGGACAAGACAACAATTGGTCCATTACAAACTTTTTGAACAAAAACACTGTTTTTTTTTGTTTTAAACTTTATTAAATTGGAACATTATCTCTCTTGAATCAATGTAGAGTTCTTGACCTGTTTTTTTCTTAGTTCTGTAAAAAGGGAATACATGATACCTTTTACATTTTGGATCTGACAATCATGACTACAGTTTAGTAAATACAATCTCTACCTCTCTTTGCATTGCTCTTGTATTCCACAAAATGCTAAACATATGTGATAGTGCTAAAAGTACATCGTTGGACTAAAGCCCATGTTTACATAGTATAGATTGTGAGAAAAGATTACTGGTGCATTTCCAATGAACAAGAATTATTTTTTATTAAGCAAGAAACGCTACAAAGTGATAATTTAGGCAGACATGAGATTGCACGTTCTTAGACAACATGCTAACCTAAATATACCATATTTCCTTTTCCAGTAGCTAAGACAAAAGCCCAGTTTGTGGAGAATGAGGGTATCGATCCCTCTACCTCTCACATGCAAAGCGAGCGCTCTACCATTTGAGCTAATTCCCCTGAAGAATCATACAAGAAATTATAAGGATATAATCCTAACCCTAGTGTGCTTTGAAAGTGTTCAAAATGGATATGAGCATACATATAACCAAATATTTCTGATTTTAGAAAAACAACTCTGATTCAAAAATCTAGACATTTAACTAAATCTTAGTGCTTTTTCCCCGTCTGAGATGTATGATTCAAATAATTGTAGGCACCGAAGAAGTAAGATGCTTGCAAAATATGGCTTAGACAATACTTATCAGTGAACATCAGAAAGGACTCAGTTGGACCCAGATGATGTGTTGATCGTATTAGGCATGAAACAGTATGCTTTGTACGTGTTTTAATTCAGAGCTCAGTTGTCACTTAGTAGTGACGGATTTTTCTTTCTTAATGTTCCTGGTAAGTGATGTAGTGTGAAATAGGGCCATTGAAGCCACAAGTTCACAAGTTGGGGCGGCCGTGGTGTAATGGTAATGGTAGTCGTCCCCCGATCGGAAGGTTGGCGGTTCAAATCCATGTTCCCCACACCATGTGTCGTTGTGTCCTTGGGCAAGACACTTAACCCTGAGTTGCTTACAGTAGGACTGGAAAGCACTTTACATGGTAGTCTGCCGCTACTGGTGTATGAATGTGTGTAGCATTCAATGTGTGTAGCGCTTTGAGATTTTCACTAATGAAAAGCGCGTTATAAATTGAATTCATTATTATTATTAAGTTGTCATGAAACAAGCAATTGTTGAAGCATCTGAAGTAACTTCCCTCACAAGCAAGAAATACCTGTAAGGTCTATCCAGTTTGTAATAGCCATCCAAATTAATTTCTCCTAAATCTATAGCTAGGTGAAAGTGTATTGCATTCAAATATTTCTAACAACTGATTGTGGTCAGATGTGTCTGATAGAAGACGAGGTGGCCAAGTGGTTAAGGCGATGGACTGCTAATCCATTGTGCTTTGCACGCATGGGTTTGAATCCCATTCTCGTCGTGCACTGTTTAGTATTGCTCGAAGGCTTACCGTCAAAACAGTGAAACACTACAACATGATTGTTTCAAAAAAATGAATTCATTAGGACAAGACGACAATTGTCCTTTACAAACTTTTTGAACAAAAAGCTCAACTTCAGACACTGGTGTTTTGTTTTAAACTTTATTAAATTGGAACATTATCTCTCTTGAATCAATGTAGAGTTCTTGACCTGTTTTTTTTCTTACTACTTTAAAAAGGGAATACATGATACCTTTTACATTTTGGATCTGACAATCATGACTACAGTTTAGTAAATACAATCTCTACCTCTCTTTGCATTGCTCTTGTATTCCACAAAATGCTAAACATATGTGATAGTGCTAAAAGTACATCGTTGGACTAAAGCCCATGTTTACATAGTATAGATTGTGAGAAAAGATTACTGGTGCATTTCCAATGAACAAGAATTATTTTTTATTAAGCAAGAAACGCTACAAAGTGATA
This sequence comes from Garcialebias charrua, assembly GCA_038048925.1. Classification (NCBI taxonomy): domain Eukaryota; kingdom Metazoa; phylum Chordata; class Actinopteri; order Cyprinodontiformes; family Rivulidae; genus Garcialebias; species Garcialebias charrua. The sequence goes on from JBBPBX010083964.1 coordinate 14,291, forward strand.
ATTTAGGCAGACATGAGATTGCACGTTCTTAGACAACATGCTAACCTAAATATACCATATTTCCTTTTCCAGTAGCTAAGACAAAAGCCCAGTTTGTGGAGAATGAGGGTATCGATCCCTCTACCTCTCGCATGCTAAGCGAGCACTCTACCATTTGAGCTAATTCCCCTGAAGAATCAGACAAGAAATTATAAGGATATAATCCTAACCCTAGTGTGCTTTGAAAGTGTTCAAAATGGATATGAGCATACATATAACCAAATATTTCTGACTTTAGAAAAACAACTCTGATTCAAAAATCTAGACATTTAACTAAATCTTAGTGCTTTTTCCCCGTCTGAGATGTATGATTCAAATAATTGTTGGCACCGGAGAATAAGTAAGATGCTTGCAAAATATGGCTTAGACAATACTTATCAGTGAACACCAGAAAGGACTCAGTTGGACCCAGATGATGTGTTGATCGTATTAGGCATGAAACAGTATGCTTTGTACGTGGTTTAATTCAGAGCTCAGTTGTCACTTAGTAGTGAAGGATTTTTCTTTCTTAATGTTCCTGGTAAGTGATGTAGTGTGAAATAGGGCCATTGAAGCCACAAGTTGTCATGAAACAAGCAATCGTTGTAGCATCTGAAATAACTTCCCTCACAAGCAAGAAATACCTGTAAGGTCTATCCAGTTTGTAATAGCCATCCGAATTATTTCTCCTAAATCTATTGCAAGGTGAAAGTGTATTGCATTCAAATATTTCTAACAACTGATTGTGGTCAGATGTGTCTGATAGCAGACAAGGTGGCCGAGTGGTTAAGGCGATGGACTGCTAATCCATTGTGCTTTGCACGCATGGGTTTGAATCCCATTCTCGTCATGCACTGTTTAGTATTGCTCGAAGGCTTACCGTCAAAACAGTGGAACACTACAACATGATTGTTTAAAAAAAAAATGAATTCATTAGGACAAGACAACAATTGGTCCTATACAAACTTTTTGAACAAAAAGCTTAACTTCATACACTGGTGTTTTGTTTTAAACTTTATTAAATTGGACCATTATCTCTCTTGAATCAATGTAGAGTTCTTGACCTGTTTTTTTCTTAGTACTGTAAAAAGGGAATACAT
>JBBPBX010083965.1:0-15407 GCA_038048925.1 Garcialebias charrua
TATATATATATATATATTTCCAGGTTCTTTTTCTCCGTATTTTCCTCCAGCTGCTAAAACTTAAAATGACAAAGTAGAATACAGACTTTTCAATCTACTTTTTATTTATTTTTTATAACTGTCTAAAATCCCAGCCTTGACAAAGCATGGCATGTCTTGTAATAGTTTTGTTCTTTTGCGTGTTCACGGTGCACACAGGCTGCGAAACAATTTTTTTAATGCAGCTAATTTGACCAATTAAGTGTATTTATCAAGAAAACGTTAGACTGAGACACACATTTGCTATAATTTCTAGCCTTATTTCAAAGGACCACACCACTAACAGATTACTTCAAAACTTTGCAAACTTCAAATGAAAATTAAACATTTCAGGGCTGGGCTTAGTCCAGAGTGTTTCAAACAGCTTAACAACACCTCTGGCTGTTTTTGTGACGTAAAAAGTCTGAGTGTCTCAGAGAACAATGACATTGTTGTAACAAAAGTCTGTGTACAGCTGAAGAGGGTGGAGAGGTTTTCCACTAACATGTGCTTCACCATGTTTAATAAAAGTTCAGTTTCTTCAAAAAGTAGGTCAAATTTAAAAAAACTCCATAAAATATACTTTTGTTTTATAATCAATTAAGAAAGTTGTTTAAAAACTAGAATTTAGGCCATGTAAGATAATTAGCAAGAAGTTAAATTTACAAACATGAGACAGAACAATGTATTTACATGTAAATAGAATGATTTTTACCTGGAGCTTAAACATGATGTCTTGTGTTCCTTCTCTTGCTTCTCTCTCTTCAGTGTCTCTCTTCTCTCTGTTGTCTCTCAGTGGAGTTTCTGAATGATGCTGCTTTGAGATCCAGAGGGTGAGGACCTTAAATAGCCCAGGTGATGTTACCTGGCCTGTCAGGAACAAGGAAGGAAGTGTTAAGAAACACATGTTTGAAATGTCCATGTTATTCATCATAAAAACATCACAGTGATGTAATATGATCCGGTGATGCTGGTTAGTTCAGTTTTTAAATAACCTCCTCTTCTCTATATAACCAAGTCTTTTCTTCAGGGTCAACCAGCATCCTTCCTTTGAAGCAACTCAACACTTCATCTTTTGAGCATCTTCATCAAGTAAGTTTTTATTTTTAAATTGTTATATTTTAACACAGGTTAAAAAACGTTTTGCATTTGAGTCTACAAGAAATGTTTTACAAATTATAATAATCAGTCAACTAACAAAGACAGTTGAATTAGTAAATTATTTGTATTTTTCCTCTTGCAATAAATTTATTCTCTCATGAAAAGAGTAAACTTTTTAGACTGGTAGAACTATTGGGGTTGTAGATTTTATACTGAAATAACTTGAATTCCTCATCTTAAATAATGTTTTTACTATTAAAACCTTTTCTAGGACTGCACACTTTCTTACATGTGTTGCAAGTTAAAATGTTCAATCAAACCACACATTTTTCACTTTAGTGTCAATTACTGAATTTAAATGTTATTCTGTTATTTTTTTACTTTTTAATTACTTAATTCATTCATTCAACCTGTATTTAGTCAGGTTAATCCCATCAATGACTTTGTTGGTTACAAATGGCTTGATAAATAAAAAGCTGAGATTTTTTATTTATTTATTGTGACATTATAGCCCAACAGAGAAAAGCCAGTGATTTTTATATTCTCTGCAATGTCTTTCATCAGAACTGTGTATCAACAAAAAAGCAACTACAAAAGCATCATGGCAGCTTCAGATGAGTTTCCTGTTAGTTTCTATGGAGAACCTGGAGTGTTGGGCTTGTTATCAAATGGGATCAGTGCATTCCTTGTTCTTCTACCAAACTTCAACACAGCTCGAACTGGCAATCAACCAGCTGGAGTGGAAATCATACTGGCAGGTAAAACTTGACATCAACTATAATAATAATAATAATTAATTCAATTTATAACGCACTTTTCATTACTGAAAATCTCAAAGTGCTACACATATATTGAATGCTACACACATTCATAAACCGGTGGCGGCAGACTACCATGCAAGGTGCTTTCCAGTCCTACCGGGAGCAACTCAGGGTTAAGTGTCTTGCCCAAGGACACAACGACACATGGTGCGGGTCCCGGGAGTCGAACCGCCAACTTTCCGATCGGGAGACGACTGCCATTACCACTACACCACGGCCTGTAAAACATTAAAAAAATTCATACACCAGTTTACAATGGTGTTCATCTCATCCTGACTGGTGGAATATGTTAACTGGTGGCTGGACTGATTTATTTTCATAAATATGATCACCTGAGTGTCACTGCCTTGGGACCTCCTTGTTTAATGTTCTCCTGCTCGGGACTCCCAACTCAACAAAAACCCAGAGCTCAGGTCAAGAGAACAAGAACTGAAAATATACAGAGCCCATGACCTTAGGTTTCTTCTGTGACTCCATTCATGTTTTCTTTCTACATCTTTGGGTACATGAAATCATTTGGTTTAGGAGTTGCATGAACATCAATCATCTCAGTTGTCTAGTTCCTCTCCACCTACTTTGCCCATTTGCACCAAGATTGTCATCACACAATAAAGTTTGTATTTCATTCCACATATTAGCTGATCAAGTCTTGGGATGAGTTTGTGGCATCTGCTCTATAACACCTAATGACAAATTATTTATTTAAGTCTAGAAGTTTGTGTCCATTAAACTGAAGATGCATAACATTATGTGTCCATCTTTTGCAGTGGCCATGCTTGTTCTGGTTTCAGTCACTTGTATATCTGGAACTTTGTCTTCACTGCTGAAATGCATCTTCTCACAGAAAATGCTTCGAGTGGACCCTCCAATCATAAAGGTAACAAATAAAAAACTAAAGTATTTTTTCTTTTAATTTCAAACTAATGTGTAGTTTAATACATTTTGTTTTTCTTTTTTGTCTAATTTTTGCCTTATTTTAGGAAAAGGTTAAGCAGGAAACATCTGAAGAGCCACCCTGTCCAGTGGCCAGCTCCCGTCTCACCAGTGGTCTCCACAAGATTGCTGGACAACTCAAAGAGGGGGGAGTATGTGGTATTCCCACAGATACTGTTTATGCTTTGGCTGCTTCCTGCAAGAATCCCCAGGCAATAGAGAAAATCTACAACATTAAAGTAAGAAAGATAAACATGGTTTCAGTCAAATAAATTTGTAAATTCCTCTTTATATATATTTAATGTAACAGTCATTGTCTTCTTAAATGTGTTCATCTCCAGGACAGACCAGCAGAGAAGCCTATATGCATTTGCATTTCCAGTGTGGAACAGCTGGTAGCAGCCAAGCCTCCTTTCAGCCCTCTGCTGTGGGAGTTTATGAGGAACGTGTATCCAGGAGGCATCAGCTGCATCGTCAGCAAAGGAGACTGGCTCTTCCAACTTGGTAAGGGTTCTACCAAGGTTCTTGTTGAACTTCCAAAACTTGCCACCTAAAATAAGGAGTAATCTACAAGAAGTGTAAAGATCTAGTAACAAAGGTCCTCACAGTATTCACCTCCATTTTTATTCCTGTCTTGTGCAGGTGTTGGACCAGCGATTGACCGTGTTGGTACCAGAGACAGCATCATGATCCGTGTCCCTGACCACACGGTGACTTGTCACTTATGTGACATCACAGGACCTCTTGCGATCACATCGGCCAATCCCAGTGGAGAATCAGACAGTACCCACCACAGCATGGTCATCAAGTAAGAGTCTGTTGTTCAAGGAGGCAGTGGAAGGATTTACTTTGGGTTTCTAAGAAGATCAAAGTTTTAACTTCTTCTCACATAAAATGCTTCCTTAGTAGTTTAAGTTTTCTTCAAAATATTTTATAGGTATTCATGAAGTATGTAGTTTAAATTATTTTTGGTGAGATCAAGCTTTGTGATCCACTTTTAAGCCCTTTGTGTACAACTTTTGTTTTCCTGTTTGCAACTCAAAGTTTAAACTGTCTATAAATTGTGTTTTACTACAGCCGTCTGGGCCACAAGATCCAAGGAGTTCTGTGTGATGGAGACTCAAATGAAAGTGTTGCTTCAACTGTGGTCAACTGCCTGAAGATAGATGAAGGTAACATTTTAAAAAGTCTGATATATTTTTCTTTTCAATATTTTTATCTCTTGTCTGTTTTTCCCATTAAAAATAATATTTGTATTTATTTTCACAGGGACCATTACCATCATCAGGGAAGGTTGTGTTCCTGCTGCAAAAGTTCACCAGATCTTTGACAGAGTTAAAAGCACTATGCAGTGATTTTTATGACTTTCACCCTGAAAGGGTTCTGAGTAAATGTTCAGGTTAAGTTATTTATTTACTTATTTATTATTTCATCTTGTAAACTTTGTTATTTACTGTAAAGTCGTGCTTGGCTCTTTTTACTGCTGTTTTATGGTTGTCAAGAGTATTTGTGATATTTTAAGTTTGTTTATTATATATATGTGTAAAAAATAAAGAAAAAATAAGAAAAAAAATGTTTCTGATTACTGGGTTTTTATTATATATATCCATCAATAAATATGAGCAAATAAGTTATTCAAGTTTATCTTGAGTGAGAAAATAATGTAACATCATGCTTATGTTCATTTTTGGATTAAAATATTTTGACAGATTTTAATTAGAACAAATGTTTTTGTATCTGAACTAACTCATATTTACAGTACATTTTAAATTATGAATGAAGTGTCATAAAAACAAATGATGGATTAAAGATGAGCATCAAAGTTCTGTTTTCTTTTGACATGAATCAAATTAAAAATATAAATGTACTGATGGTGCTTTCAGTTGCTGCTTTGGGTAGAGTAAAATATACATTATTAAATTTTAGTCTGCAATATTTTAGACTTTATTATGTGAGTGAACGTTGATTTCTTTTAAAGGAATTTTAACAAATTTATAAAAGATAGATGTCATTTCCTGGTATCTCTTTATTATAAAGGTTTTTTTATTTGTTTATTTTTTTTTCTTCTTTTGGATTCTCCCTTCATCGTGGGGTCGCCACAGTGAACTAAGTCACACGGAGACTTGGCAATTGTTTTTACCCCTGATGCACTTCCTGACACAACCACCGAGCCACCACAGCTCTCTGTGTGGAGCAGAGAGCCTCCATCCAAGGTGCACGGGGAAGCAGATGATGGGGGTTAATGGTCTTGCCAGAGTGGGGCAAATGAGGGTGGAGACAGGTGTGACTGCTTCAATTATCCTACCCAAATTTTTTGATGTTGTCAATACTTGAACCGGCGATCTTCCAATCACAAGCGCACCTTCTTTAACCTCTGCACCACCACTCCCCCATTCTTTATTATAAAGTATAAAATATTAAAATAGAGAATAGTAGCCACATGAAAAGACAGCAGTGTTGTGTTCACAATCATCAGTTTAAAACCACATCACAGAGAACAGGAGTGTTGTTCAAGAACACATTAAATGTGGAAATAACTTTAATGTTTTATTGGTGTCAACTAAAGACACAATCAGACAAACAGAAAAAAGTGAATATATACGTGCATGTAACATCATGCTTATGTTAATTTTTCTCTTACCCCCCCCTGGTTGCCTGGCGGACATTCTGGGGATGGGCTGTCAGGGGTTGTGCTGGGGTGTGGGGGGGTTCGGGGCCTGCGGGTTCGCCGTGGGCGGGGCTGGCAGTGCGCTCCCCCTGGGGCTGCTTGGACTCGGGTGTCCTGTCCTGTCGGCAGGGCGCGGGATGGGCCGGATCTTGGATATCTGCTACTCTCCACCCCTGAATGAATGGGCCTACCTCCTGGGTTTGGATGTGGGCTGCCCCACGCAGGGAGCAGGTACATGTCTTGGACCTAGGGGGTATAGAGTGTGCATCGGGATTATGAATGGAACATGTCGTTATTGTTTGTCTTTGTGTGACTGAGGGTGAGGATGAGGGTGGGTCTGAATGAGTATATCTGTGTATGAATGTTTAAGTGTCAGGCTGGGTTTTGGACTGCCCCCTCTCTGATACTTCCGAGGCTACTTAGTGTCGCGCTCCTGCCACGTGGCCCCCCCTGGTAGGTGTTCCCTTGCCTGCGGGCGTGCTTGGGGCCCTCACTATCTGGGGTTGGGCGCTTGGGCGTTTGTCGGCTCGGCCTGGTGGCTGCCTGGTGGGGCTCGTGCCCTCTGGTCCGGTCGGGTCTGGGCCCGAGGGGTGGGCGTCCCCGGTGCCCGGGCCTCGGTGACCGGCCCTGGGGCTACGTCGGCGCAGCGGGCTCCGGCGGGGGCCTGTGAATTTGTCGCGGGCGACACCGGGGGGTCATTGTATGTGGTCGCTGGTAGGGGTTCGTCCGGTTCTTCCCCTTGGTAGGATCTGGGGAGTGGGCTAGTGGCTCGTCCTGTTCGGGCAGTCCTGGGGACTCTGGGCTCGGGGTCCTTCCTGGGGTCTTGGGCTTTGATCGCTCCTTCGTCTGCCTCGGGCTTTGGGGGGACGGATCTCTGATGCTTCACAGTCGCTACTAAATGTTCTATTGGAGGAACCTTATACACTTATGCATGCTCACAACCACACACAAATGGATGCAGGGATGTATATATATATATATATATGCAGATATGTAGATGGGTATATAAATGAATATAAAAGTATATGTATGTATACTACTGTATATATATATCTGTAGATATGTAGATGGGTATATATATAAATGAATATAAAAGTATATGTATGTATACTACTGTATATATATATTTGTAGATATGGGTATGTGTATTTATAGAATTCTACTGCAAGCTCATGAATATTATTAGTCTTTATGCATGTATGTTCCATTGTTGTGTTCTGTCATGTGCTTTGCAGGATTGTGGACGGAGGTTGGGTGTGTTTGCCTTGTGCTCTTTTGGTTGATAATTGTTGATTTGTTGCCTTACTTTCTCTTTTCTTTCTTTCTCTCTTAAAAAAAAAAATATATANAAAAACTTAGCATAATTTCGAATAAAATTTTAATATGTTTATAATTTATTATGCAAAAACGACCAGAGCTCAATGATATAAGATATATATGTTCTGACAAATATTCAAATTTACAAAATCATGTCACAATACCTTTAATACTGACCTCTTTACTGTACCTTAATTAATCTACTTATTCAGATTGAATAGTAATTTCACGGATTATTTTCTTTTTCAGTTTACCCAATATTTCTGTGATCTTTATGATGGATAAATAAATAAAGCCATTAAGTGACAGAGACGTTAATTTAGTTTGATATGTCAAAGACACTATACATAGTTCCCAGACACGCCCCAGTATTGCGCAATAGCTCCGTCCGCACCATATCTGTAGGCAGAAGAAAGGCAAAGATGGCGAACAAGCAGACACGAACAACCAGAGCGTGTTGGAGGTTAGCATAGAGTTAGCACTGGAGCGGAGGGTCCCTCCAGCTCAGACACGAACAACCAGAGCAAATTATACGGACAAAAACACAGCCACCCCACAGCTTCACCAAGGAACAAGAGAACATGGCAGTGGTCGGAGTTGAGTTTGAGAAAGAAATCATGGCAGACGAATCAGACAACTAGTCACAAGTTACTCTGATATCATTAATTATTTAATTACTACAAGGAGCGCACACGGAGCTTCACAGCTTTAAATCCAAAAAAGATGTGTAAACTGTCTCAATCATATCTAACCAGCTAAATAAAGGTTTAACTAAAATAACACACAGCCAGCACCAGCACTTTTGAGTGTTACCGTAGCATGTTGTTAGCACTGGAGCGGAGGGTCCCTCGCTCAGGTCAGACGGCGTGGAACCGTTGCGGGGGCACGTCCCATGGGACCGACGCGTCGCCCGCAGACTTGGCTCCAGTCCTCCTTTCCCCACTGGGGTGGGACCGTGAGGCCAGCCATTGTTGCGTTAGCGAGATGCTAAGCTAACCACAGCATGCAAGACGGTGTCGCTAAATAATGAAAAAAAAAACCAGCTCTAACACACAGACAGTTGTACTCTAACATTGTTTCATAAAATGATTTATGTAGAATATTTTGTTTACCGGCCAAAGGCAGATGTCTTCAGAGCAGATCCGAGCAGAGTTGGGGCTGCAAGCTGCAGCTGTCAGCTCCTCCGATGAGATAAATCCTTCATGTTTACTTTTTTTTTTGATTGAGTGAAACCTGCGCGTTGCCCAAACGTCTACCCGACTGGAACACCCACTGACACAACACGAAGTAACCATTGTAATTAATTAGAAATTAACAAAAAAAACAACGTGAAAAATGGACATCCATTTGAATGCGCTCAAACTGCAGCTAAACCTACAAGTGGGAGGGTCAAACAGGACAACCCACAGATGTGACGTCACATGGGAACTATGTATTGGAGTGAGAGGATGGCTAAAAGGTGTGAAGGGAGGCCATCTATAAATGGAAAAAAAAAAAAAACAGAAAAAAGTGAATGTCTCCTGTTCATGTTCAGTATAAAAGGTCACAAGGTCAAGTATGTTTAATCAAGGTGAAGCTGAAGAAAAGTTTATAAAGTGAGGCTAAACCTGGCATGTATCTTCTGACCAGTTTGAACAAAGAAAAAAAACTCTTGAGGATGATCCAAAGTTAAATTTTGAACATTATCTGTTTGTAAACAGGTGGTCCTTTATTATTTCATTGTGATTCTGTTTATGGATGAAAAAAAAAAAGGAGTTTTAATTAGAGAAGCCAGAAAGAAATGAAATCAAATTAGAGTTTGAGCTTTTTTTTGGTCAAATTTTGACAGTTTTGTCACACAACATGACAAGATCAAGTGTTTAAATATGTTAGTGTTCTGAGAATGTGTTTGGAATCACTCACAGCTACTACAACATCAAAGTTTAGCTCAACATCTGGACAAGCCTTAAAACCATTTTTTTGTTGATTAATTGTCAGAGTCAGAGAGTCAGAGAGACTTTATTGTCATTTGCACCGCATGTGGTACATGAGATGAAAACGAGATTATGTACACGAGGTCCCAGTTACATCCAACAACAATGAAAGAGAAAAACAGTAATAACATCTAGAACTAACTAAGAAAAGCATCAACTAGTAATACACTAAGCCTAATATAGTGGGAATAAACAGCAGCACGAACATGAGTTTGTATGAGCAGATGGTCACAGATGAATACAGCAACAAGAAAACAGATCAGCATCAGCATGATGTGATATTTTGCAGTGTTTATTTTTTATTTTATTTTTATTTATTCATGAGTCTAACAGCCTCAGGGTAGAAGCTGTTCCTCAGTCTAGTGGTTCTACATTTGATGCTCCTCAACCTCCGTCCTGAGGGGAGTGGGGCAAAGAGTGAGTGTGCTGGGTGAGTGAGGTCTTTCATGATGCAGGTGGCTCTTTTCCTTGTATTGTAGAATTGTATAAGCCATTTTGAACTGTGTTGTCTTCAAAAGTGAATCAGTTGTACTAGTAATTACTTTATGAGACATTCATTAAAATCTGTCCAGTGGTTCATGAGATATTTTGCCAACAAACACATTGAAATGTAATATTTAATGACACAGTTTTAAAACAGTTTTTAACACTGTTGGTTAGTGCTGAGAGAATGACTCTCAGCTACTGACTCAACAAATTTTGAATCAGCATTTGTAAAATTGACCAAGTCTTAATCATTTTTATGTTAGTTAAAGTCACTTAGCTGTGACGGCCATCTTGAAAGAGGTTGACTCTGAGAGTTAATCTGTTTTTAATCAGTTAATCAATTTCTGGGAGTTCACAAAAAAAATTCCATTTTTTTTAGATTATTTTCTAAATAGACATGCATTTATGAGTTTTTACCGGACGCTCCAGTTTTCTACCACAGTACAACAACTTGAACATAAACTTAATTTGAGATCTTTAGGTGTGAATGTGTTCATGTAGGGTTGTGAGTCTCTGTGGTGACAGTAAGGAACTGAACATCAGTCCAGGATGTGACGTGACATTTGACCACTGACTGCTGGAAAATCTTCTGCAACACTGAACAAAAGATGAGTGAGATCTTATCTATTGTAAATCAGTGCTGTTGGGCTTTTCCTTACATTTCACGTCATCTGTGCTTTAAACCTACACAGCACAGATGATGTAAGACATTTTTCAAAACAATCAATATACAAACCTTTAACTTAACTGAAACTATCCTTCATGCAGGCTGAACAATTGGCCTAGAGGAATTAACTTTACAACGTCTTTGTTCATGAGGAAGTACTTAAACTGATGTCACATACTGAAAATATTTGCCTTTGTTTCTGTACATTTAAAAAGCTTAAAAAGAAAACATCTAAAATATGTTCAACTTTAATATTTTACTTTATATTACATTATTTAAAAAGATCACTACAAAATAAAAAAAAAATAAACAAACATGAAGTCTGACTATCATCCAGTTTGTAAACAAACACTGTATAAGCTTAAATAAAATGCATTGTATATTTTCTAAAGTTATGAAGATATTTTTTCCTCTCACTGAACTTTAAATAAAAAAAATAAAGAACTTTTATGGGTTAAAAAAAGGTTTCTCTAATGTCATACCAGGCTGCTAGTGATGATAATAAAGTTTATTATAAATAAGCAACACAAGATGCTGACGGGTCAGCTAACTACACAATGATGATCCAGCTATGAAAATGTATGTTATTTTGACAGTATTTGATACAAATTTCTTTTTAAATGTAATGATTGACATATAAACATTTTTTTTATATTTAGTGAACATTCAGTTACAACTGGAAATATGAATGATGTTTTTCAGAACGTATGTTAGAATAAACATCTAAAATATTTAACAGATAATTTAAAAGGGACTCATTTTTTAAACTATAAATTAATGTTGAATAATTATTAGAAACATTAATTAATATATTACCATTTCAGTGCTCTGTAAACGATTTACATGTGGTAGATTGCCTTCAGCCTCGTCAACTTGCAGCTGCTGTAAACTCAGACACCTGCTCACTTCCTTAACGTGAAAGCTCTAATAAAAACAGCAGCAGAAGAAACAAAATTATAACCTGCTGTTTCTTGTTGATCGCTCGAAATAACTTAGGCTTCACTGAAGGCAAATCGCTAAAATCTAAACTTTTAAATTGCTAAATTCGTCCGATGTGTTTGTATTCTCCCCCATTGTTTTTCAATGTGCGCGTTCGAGCGGAGTCTGGACCCCACGTCACTGATCACGTGACGGAAAATCCCGGAAGTTTAGGGAGAAACACGGCGCGAAGTTTAAACTCATTTAGAACGGATTTTTCATTAATTTAACATTTTATTTGCAAAAACGAACATAGTTCAATGATAATATATATATATGTTGAGCCATTTTATGAAAAGTACAAAAATCATGTNTCATTAATTTAACATTTTATTTGCAAAAACGAACATAGTTCAATGATAAAATATATATATATGTTGAGCCATTTTATGAAAAGTACAAAAATCATGTCAGTGGATCTTTAAGTGGACCAACCAGTTTGCTTGAACCAAGATGGTTTCTGGGGGACGTCCTGTCCCTCGTCGACTCCTCCCAGGCAGGCAGCCACAGTCAAAGTGGTGCTTACTGCTTGGTGGGGAAACAGTTTACTGGAACTCCTCTGACTGATGAGGCCCTCCAGATGGAGGGCGAAACGTTTCTATAAAAAAATAAACTGTCCAGATGAACCCATTGAGAATTATTGGATGATTGAGCATGAACTTTCACACCTAATACTATTTCTAAGAACAATTAGATTATATAATGTCTCTTAAAAATATGATTAACAACAAGATGATATAGGCTACTTGACATCTGGTTCTCTGATTTTTCACATTTTTTTTACCCTGATAAATAAATAATTAATGGTCAGATTCTCTCTCTCTGGTCATTTGGACAGAGACTTGTCATTGGTCTTCTAAAATAAGGCTCTTTGTTAGACATCAGTGTTAACAAATAGAGTATTGCTACAGGAGGGAAACAACTAAACCAAAATCATCGATTGGAATCTGCCTCTGATGTTGTTTGACAAAGGTGAAGGATCTGTTGGTACAAAATGTCAACAAACAGGTAACAATGAAAGAAAAAAAATGATGTCATGTCAATTACAAAACAATGAAAACCCCGAGACACAATTAGTACTACTTAGAGTTTATGATGTGGAAAAAAGAGGTCAAACATCAACACATTCATCGTTGTTGATCAGTCACAGTTCAACATGAAGGAATTCATACATCATGCTTTTGACAAATTCAGTCAACTGTTTATTATTTAGTTTTATTGTCATTTTTATTTACTTGAAAATATTGTTTGTGTACAAATATACTGTTTATGATAAATTGGGAGAATGCAATAACGGAGGAAGTTTAAAATTGTTTAGTCCTAGCTTTAAAAAAAACAAACCGATTTTTGAGGATTTCACCATTCTCTATCCTCTACAGATACGTGTTTCCTGCTGAGTCATCACTGTAAATACATATCAACTTTTCTTTTTCTTTTTTACTGAATTGAGTCTCTTGCTTTCAGTTTGTCTGTTCAGGAAATTAAAATAAGCTGCAAATATGATAACATCCTTGTTGCTCATATCAAATGATCAATTGGCATCATGGGATATGTTAAAAAATTAATGATAACTTTAGAATTAATAAACCTGTTCAATGTACATTTGTAATTAGATGTATATGTATACATTAAATTGTGTTCACTATATATATTTTGTTTTATGATTTTGTTTCCATGCAGGAAACATATTTACTATTCATTACTGCTTTCCAAACTTTCCCTTTACTTTCCATTCTGTATGATACTTACCTATCAATCAAAGTGATAATGTTGAAGTGAAAGTAGGAATCTGGTCTCTCTTGTGAAACTGGTCTGTCGGGCTGTTTGAGAGAAATATGCATGTGCTCCTTCTGACAGATCTAATATAAACTCCCTGTTTGACAAGTAATCAGAAAACAAAAAAGTAATAATCTCCCTTTTGTTTATTAAGTGTCTTTAATAAAATGTGCATAGCATATTTGCTAATATTAAAAACGTCACTATCAGTAGAAATAATCCCCCCCCACACACACACACTTTGCTTACAAGATCTTTCTTTGAACAATTGAAACATGAGTATCATGTTTCCATCTCTGGTGGAATGATGTCACTGAGTATGACTTAAAAACAGCTGATTGTCAGCTCAGATCATTTTCATATGAGTCAAAACATTGGGCCTCATGCAAGAACCGTTCGTACGCACAGATTTGTTCTTAAACTGTGCGTATGAGTGATTTAAGAGCATTTGTGGCATTCAACAATGTTTTCGTATTCTAAGATTTTTTTCAGATACGAACAAAATTTACGAGTGGTCCAGACCTGTCGTATATTTTACGAGCAGTCAGTCTGCTGTTATCCAGACGGATTTTCTTCACTAATAACTTTATATTTCGTTATTCAGAAAATATTTTGAGTCCAAAGAAATCACGCACCATAATTATTTTTGACAATAGGTTATTCTGTTTGAATTAGAATTATAATTTTAAATGTAATAATGACTAACGGATTAAAATATTTAAATTAAAATCAATTTGTTATCAATGCCGTTTTCTAACACTACAATATTAATATGAAGATCTCAAACTAAAACCAACTTAAATTATGAATTAATTTAAGTTTAATTTGTCTCGGTAACGCAGACTTTACCTTGACCTCCTCCTGTTGCAGTCATAGAGCTCCGATAGCTCAGTGAGATGAGCGTTGGCTCGTCGTTCTGAACCTTATGGGTTCAATTCCCACATGGGACAACGTTTTTTTTTCTTTTAATTCATTCCAGATTTAAAAAACACAAGAAAACTATTTACAATACAACAAGAAATAAAGCATAAAGTTTTTTTAATCTGGAATGAATAAATAATCTAAAGAAAGAAGGAAAAAAAATAGTCATACCTTATGGGAATCGAACCCACAAGATCTAGATAAGGTCAGGAGCAGCTAACGGCGCACTGCGTTACCCAGTGAGCCACCAGGATGTGTGTATATTTTAAGGTCCACATTTATTATAAACAAACATTCTTTGGCTTTAGCTATTCCTTTAATCCCATGAGTGACGCTGCTAAAAAGGACAGATTTTCTTTTCTCGATCTCGGAGAGCAGAACTTCAATCTCCGCACCAGTAAAGTTATCCTTTTTACTTTCCGCTGTCATTTGTATGAACGGACACTTCCTGCTCTCTGAGGCAGGAAACGTAGCCTTATATGGTGTTTTGAGGGGTGGGAATTATGTAAATAACCTCTCCGCGTGCACGCGCAGGTGGATAGAACAGGTGGAATTCATCATACGTACGCAGCTCATTTACACACTTTTCCTGAGGATAGAAGAGTTTGTTGAATCTGACGTGGCATGTTCGTACGAACGCTTCGTACAAACAAAAGTAAGAGAAATTTAGGATAAAAATACGAACATGTTCTTGCATGAGGCCCAATGTTCTGATTTTTTTGACTATTGTTAATTTTCCTAACTTTATTACTAAAACTAATTTTAACTATTGATTTTGTGTGTGTGTGTGTGTGTATGTGTGTGTGTCCCGAGTCTCAGACAGACTCTGTTTGGGTTCAGAAGACTTTGTATTGTGTTTTCTCACAGGAAGCTGCTGCTCACTGCTGCAGCATCAACAAAGTATCAGACCTTCACTTCAACATGTGTTGTCTGTATCAAAAGATGAAAGTTATGCACCATAACTCATGTTCCCTGAAGGAAGGGAACGGGGTGCAACATACTTGCTATGGGAATTGCGCCCCCGCGCAATTACCTGAAGGCATATACTCACGCCTTTACGGCTAGGGGCGTCACTGCCGCGCCAGAGGCCCCATCCTCTGGGTACTTAAGCGGCGTGCGCCCCTCCATCTTCCTCTGAAAAGTGCACTTCACCGAGCTTTCAGCATTGAAAAGGGCCAGTTATGTTGCACCTCGTTCCCTTCCTTCAGGGAACATGAGTTATGGTGCATAACTTTCAGTTCCCTTTCAGTCATGTTCTCTCGGTGCAACATACTTGCTATGGGAACGTAATCCATTCACGCCCTTGAAATGCTCAGTAAAATGCATGCTAGAGTGAATGTCTGCCTCTGATCAGTAGGCATCCCAAGGCTACTTTCTACTGAATGTTAGAAAGAACAGCCTGAGTGACGTCACCTTCAGTAATATCAAAGTCAAAGTCAAAAGTCAAAGTCAACTTTATTGTCAGAACTGCAATATGTTCAGGACATACACAGGATTGAAATTGCGTTTCTCTCAGTCCCTCGGTGCAACAGTAACCATCTAAACACTAAACACTAAAACATTTAATAAACATAAGCATAAAATAGTAAAAGTGTAACACTGTCCTGAGTTTTTTCATAGTAGTATAAAAGTATGAAAATTTACACCAACACTGAAACACCAAACACCCCTAAAACACCAAACACCCAATGAACATAAGCATAAAATGAAATAATAAAAGTGTCCTGAGTTTTTTCATAGTAATATAA
>JBBPBX010083966.1:1702-15407 GCA_038048925.1 Garcialebias charrua
TATATATATGTATATATATATATATACATATATATATGTATATACATATATATATATGTATATATGCTCCGATTTCCTCACACAGACCAAAAACATGCATGTTAGGCTGATTGGTAACTCTAAGTTGACTCTAGGTGTGAGTGAGAGAGTGAATGTTTGTCTCATTTGTCTCTATGTCTCCCTGTGATGGACTGGAGACCTGTCCAGAGTTGTCCCCCACCTCTTGCACAGTGACTGCTCCATTTGGGCACCAGTGACCCCTGTTACCTGAAAAGGAAGAAGCAGGCAAAGTTAATGGATGGATGTTTACTTTAGAGGACATACGATAAAACATTTTTGATTGGGTAGTAATTGCTAAGGGTGTGGCTAATGTAGAGTAGTTGGTCAGACAAAATGTTGAGACAACTGGCAAAGAAAAAGTTGCACTGACTTTGGACAGTTTGCAATCATGTGACCAGTCAGCTGTGCAGCCACCTTTTGAGTCACAAGGCCTTAATTTCGGTGCACAAACAAGAAAACTGTTCTCTAGGCTGTGCACATTGTTTTGTCGCCCACCTCCATTGCAAAGTGCTCACCTTGTCCCACGTTGTACCCGACTTGGCAGCTGCCCTCTTGTTCATGCAGTCACCAAAATACAGCTTTAGTGCTCTAGAACAGAAGATGATTCTAGACCCCCACACCCATGCAACGTTTCCTGAGCGATAATTTGTTGCACTAGTATTTTGGTCATGTTCAAGATTCAAGCGACATTATTTCAAACTTTTGCAACCAAAGAGAGGACATGGAGAACCCTGACAAATGCTTTAAAACATTTTGAAGACTTCCTCAAAAATCCTGTCTGTAAACTAATCTCCAGCAGTCACAGCTCAGTGAGATACTGCTCAGGCTGAAATAAACAGTACATAACAATGACGTTTGAATTACACACCGTCAGTGCTTTTATCAACATTTAACTCAAGGCATATTGTTTATATCTACAGTGTAAGATCAGTTTATTCTTTTTTTTTAAACTCTTCTAAAACTTCTAAGAAAGCTAAGTCTGGTCCTCTGGACATTCAAAAAACAAAAAAACAAAACAAAGCAAAAACAGCAGAACCACGCTTTCCACAGAGCAACTGTGTCAACTCTTGAAACTGTGCCTGCAGTCAACCTACTTCACATATGGGGAGCAATATTATAGGCAGAAACATGGATGTGCTATGGGGTCTCCAGTTTCTCCTATTGTTGCCAACCTGTACATGGAGGAGGTAGAAAAGAGAGCCTTGACATCCTTTACGGGGAGACCACCAAGTCATTGGTTCAGGTATGTTGATGACACCTGGGTTAAAATTAAATCTCAGGAAGTCCAACATTTCACTGATCACATCAACTCTGTGGATAAATATATCAAGTTCACACGAGAAGATGTAAGAAATGGCAGGTTGGCTTTCTTGGACTGTGAGGTCTCAGTTTCTGATAGAGGAAATTTGCAAACTGAGGTGTACCGCAAACCCACCCACACAGACCAGTATTTACAGTTTGACTCCCATCACCCTCTGGAGCACAAGTTAGGAGTCATCAGGACTCTGTACCACAGAGCAGACAGCGTCCCCACTAACGCAGGAGCCAGACAGAAGGAGAAATCACACACAAAACAGGCTCTAGAGAAATGTGGATATCCTAACTGGGCCTTCCTGAAAGCAGAGAAGAAACCCAAACAGGACTCCAGCCAGCCATCAGGTGAAAAGAAGGAACCCAGACCCAGACCAGTGGCCATTCCATATGTTGCAGGGGTTTCAGAGACATTGAGACGTTTATTTTCTAAACACAACGTCCCAGTGGCTTTTAAACCTCAAAATACATTACGGCAAAAACTGGTTCATCCCAAAGATCCAGTCCCCCGGCAAAAACAGAGTAACATTGTGTATGCTGTTCAGTGTCAGGAGGGCTGTGATCAGTCTTATATCGGGGAAACTAAACAGCCACTGGCCAAAAGGATGGCCCAGCACAGAAGATCAACATCATCAGGTCAGGACTCTGCAGTCTACACTCATCTCCAGGCCAGCGGTCACTCTTTCAGGGATGAAGATGTTCACATCCTTGATAGAGAGGAACGATGGTTTGAGAGAGGAGTAAAGGAGGCCATCTTTGTGAAAAGAAACCGCCCATCATTAAACAGGGGTGGAGGCCTCCGAGTTCAACTGTCCCCCTCCTACAATGCTGTGATTGCTGGTATCACTCAGCCCTCTGTGAATAGCAAACAACCATCAGGGTGCTAACGATCCATTGTTAGGCTGATGGTCCTCCTTGATCATGTGAGCAGCTGGTTTCAGGCTGTCATCAGCCAACTGGTTGTGTAACACTGTGAGAGGGTGCTATTTATAAGACTGAGCTGAACCCAGCACCTCAGACTGAGGAAGTCTTTCGGACGAAAGACGAAACGTTTCTACAATTTTTTGCTTTGTTTTGTTTTTTTGTTTTTTGAATGTCCAGAGGACCAGACTTAGCTTTCTTAGATTTTTCTACCTGGATTATTGAGCATGCATCAGGGTCTTCTAAAACTTGTTTCCAAATGTCCTTAAGCCATAAAGATAGTAGTCTGATTGGTTCATTTACATTTAGACTTGTTGAAAGTTCCTATACAGCGCTATAAAGAGATTTTTTTTCATAGATATTCAATATTCATGCAACTAGACTGAGAACCTCTGCTACTCATGCAAGAAAATGGAGTAAAAATATTAGTGAATGCCATTTTACAACTAGTTAGGGCTGGGCGATATATCAATATTTTTAAAATATCGAGATTTTTTCTAAAGAGATACAAGACGAGACTATATTGTTTATATCAAGAATCCTCCTGCTGTCTGCTTTCTCCCACTCGCCCCCCTCCTTCTCCTTCACTGAACACAGACCCAGCCCCTCCTTCCTGCATGCAGGTGGGCGGAGACTTTCAGCACAACAAGTAAACACGGCAGATATAAAGAGCGCAGCTAGCTGCTGAGGGGAAAAAAACACTGTTCTTTCTGAGCTAGTTTGGATTTAAATTGTCAATTGAGGGCAGAACAAGTATTTTTGTAGACGATGCTGAAAATAATCCCGACGAAAGGTCGGAACTACGAATCTTTTTCACCATTTAAACAGCGGAGTGGAGCATGAACCGTGAAACGGCAGAACCGAGTGTTTTTACAGCCTGCTGCTTCCTTAAAACAAACCACGGGTCTGAGCTCATTTAGCCGTGCGTGCACCGCAGAGAGAGGTGGAGACATTAATAAATCAGCAGTTTATCATATCGCTAAAGATACGGTCCTTAGCCGTGCGTGCACCGCAGAGAGAGGTGGAGACATTAATAAATCAGCAGTTTATCATATCGCTAAAGATACGGTCCTTAGCGGCTAACAAGATGGCTAACGCTTTAGCCGTCTTCTTCCACAGCTGAGACTGACCATGTCTTTAGCGATATGATAAACTGCTGATTTAATAATGTCTCCGCCTCTCGGTTCACGTTTCTGAGTGGAGGCTCACATTAACTGCAGTTCACAAACACACTGACTAAAGTGAAAGCACCTTTCTATCTTATCAAGACACTCAAAGCTCTTTAAAACACAATCTGTGTCCTCATTTACCCATTCATACAGCACTCTACTAGAACTGTACAAAGAATAATCAGTACTTTATCACATTCATACACTGATGGGACACACATCAGAGGCAATGAGGGGTTCAGTGTTGCCCACTGCCCAGGAACACTTCAGCATGTGACTGCTGGTGGAATTGAACTCCCAGCTCTCCCATTGGAGGAGACTGCTCTAGCCTTTCAGCCACAGCTGCCCTCAGCTGAAGAGGACTATTATTTAAAGGAGAAATGAAAAGTGTTTTTAAGCTAATAGTAGTCTAATGAAAAGCATAAAATAAGCTTGTTGAGAAAATTTCACAAGTCAAAAATGTCATCCTAACTCAAATTTAGACTTTGCAAAGTGAAAAAATTCTCATCTGGTGTTTTTGACCCCCCTCCCTCTGCTTGCTCTCCGTCCCCTGAATATGACATAGGCAGTGCAATGGTCGTCCCTCATACAGTAATATTAGTGTGTGTATCTAGTATTTTTTCAACTTTCATCATTTTGTAAACCGCCCCCTAGCTTATAGACTGTAGTTATGTTATCATTCACAAGAGTTTGTATATATTTTTTGTTTATGTAGTGTTTTGTAGTTCTGTTTGTGTTAATAAAAAAAAAAATCTAGTAGTGGACAAAAAGGTTTCAGTGTGTAGCAATTAGGGATGCAGCAAAAAAAATCTATTTTTTAAAGAATCAAGATTCTTAGTCCTGGCGATTCAGAATCGATTCTAAAAGCCCCAAAATAGATTTTAAAACTTTTTTAAAATTTTATATTGTATTTTTACCGCTCCTGTGCATTCGGCCGCTGTAGAATTTTGGCCGTGTAGGGCCACCGTAGTTAGTTAGCCAGGCAGCTCCCAATGGAGCCTGCTAGCAAGGAGGGAGACCCTGCATGTTTCAACTTGCTCCTTCATCTTTAAAAATCATTTTAGATCCTACTACCGTATGTTCTGTGGAATACAGAGCTTAACAAGACATTGGTAACTGTTTCAGGACATTTTCAACACCCCCACTTCCATGTTAGCATACTGCGCTAGCATGCTAACGTTAG
Source organism: Garcialebias charrua (assembly GCA_038048925.1). Classification (NCBI taxonomy): domain Eukaryota; kingdom Metazoa; phylum Chordata; class Actinopteri; order Cyprinodontiformes; family Rivulidae; genus Garcialebias; species Garcialebias charrua. The sequence continues at coordinate 6,347 of JBBPBX010083966.1, forward strand.
CATACGGCGCTAGCATGCTAACGTTAGCATGCGAAGGCTATTCGTATTTCCAGGATAGAAATGCCCATTAATGCACTAAATCACCAAACTGTTTTTGACAAACTTAAGTGATATCCTTCGGATTCAAAAAAGTATTCTGCTTCCATTTTAAATGACAGACAAGAGGACAGTAATGATGGGTTTATAGCTTCAGTGTTATTGTAAGATAGCAAAGGAGGTCTTAATTGTGTCATAAAAGTGCGTCCAGAAAATGACTACAGAAATCACTGCACTTCGGCATGTAGCAGGAAAAATGTAAAAAAACTATTTCTTTAAGCTACTGACTTGAAAAAAGCATACTAAGTATGTTTATGTGTGTTGTTTACTATATGAAATTCTTGTTACATCGATTTTTTCAGATTTGATTACATTTCTCCTTTAATAGGTGTAAATAAATGTCTAAAAAATAAAGTAATGTATGTAAATTGTTCATTTTTTAGACATTTATTTTGTAGAGTTACAGCTGTTTGTTGATAAATGTTGCTGTGTGACAACTAGGACAAAGCTTTGACTCAGAAATATATTTTTGTTATTCTTTTATGGAAAGAAAATTATATTGAGATATATATCGTATATCGCGATATATCACAACAATATCGAGATATTAATTTTTGTCCATATCGCCCAGCCCTAGTTTTTCACAGCCACAGCTTATCAATACAATAGTTCCTCACTACTTTGCGGTTCGTTTATCGCGGACTCGCTATATCGCGTTTTTTCAAAATAAGGTTGGACATGACACACAGTTGGCTGATTGACGGATGAGCCGCACGATCGTCATGGAATTTTTATTTAAAATAAATTATTTAAAAGTATTTAGTATTTGTGCAGCCCTGAGCTACGGAAAAAGCTTCCTCGTGCACGTTTGTGCAACCCATACTGCTGCAGGATAAACTTCCTGCTGCAGCTGATCAGCTGTTCACAGAGCAGAGCTGAGAAGTGGGTGTGGCCAAGAGCGCTTGCAGGTACCATTTTATTTATAAAGCACTTTAACAGCGACAGGGCTAACCAAAGTGCTTTACAAACAGAAGCAAACAGGCAAAGCACACAGCAACATATAACATAATGTAAAATCAAAATATAGAAACAAAATACTGTAATAGTCATAATAATCATTAATCAGAAATTATGGGTTTTCAAATCAAACCCTTTGCAGCATCTACTAAAATGAATCACACACAAATGACAAGTTAACAGTGGATATTCACTTTGCAAAGTGGGACCTTCCCCTAAAACAGGCGGAGAACGAGTCCGGGTTTGGAAAAGCCGACATCCACCTTTTATTTGCTTGGTGGGTGGGTACAGAACAGGTTCAAACAGTTTTCACACAATAGATGTCTTTGAGTTTTGGCTAAGACTAGAGCAACAGGTCTTGAAACAAAGAACATTCTTTTGAGCTTCTGTTTCTTCTGTAAACAAGTATTGTGTAAGACAAGTATTTCTTAGGGAGTGAACAGATACGTTGTTTCATGTTATAAGTTTTAGGTGATAAACATTAAAATACTCTAACAAATAATAATTATCAATCTCTTTTACAAACAAGGATGTCCTATATGGGTGTAGGTAGGATGTATACACAGGTAGTCCTCGGGTTACGACGGTCTCGAATTATGACGTTTTGTGGTTACGGCACATCTTCCATTAAAAAAAAAAATATATTTTTTTTTTTAAATTATTCAGAAAATCCGAGTTACGCAGTTTCCGGTTTTACGTAGTAAACGTAGCGGCGGAGGAATGCTGTACTGCACTCTCTAAAAAAGCTAAGTCTGGTCCTCTGGACATTCAAAAAACAAAACAAAACTGTACTGTGAACGTGGTTTTACGTTGTAAACGAATACTGATGATGGACCGAGCTGGACGGCGGTTTTACGTCGTAAACGAATGGAGAATACAGCCGATGGACGGAGAAATATGGCGTCACCAGCATCCCAGTAGGCCATAACTCTTTTTTTCCCCTTCATTATGGCTCCCAAATGTATTTGTTTTTTGATAATTATATAGGGTACTGTGTTAGGATAGGCTAGGTGCCTTAGTAATACTGTACTGTACATGTATATGGTGCAGTATGTACATATATTTCAACGTACGTCCAAATTTGGTTTACGACGCAGCGCAGGAACGGATCTCTGTCGTAAGTCGAGGACTACCTGTAATTTAAACATTAAAATAAACCTACTGACTACTTATACTACTATTCCTACTTCACAGTTGTTCACTTATCGCTGGGATTCAGGGTACGGATCCCCTGCGATAAACGAGGGACTACTGTATGTACAACATCTAGTGAAACAGCCAAAAATGTCTCTTTCCTTTATTTCTTGGGTTATACTAGCCTGGTTTAAACCAGACCCTTGTCCTTCACTTCGCTTCGTACTAGGGTCTGGACTTTTCCCATTGAAAAACGTTTCTTGCTGGAGGCGTGGCCTCTGCTTAGGAACAAAACCATTGGATCTTTTGAACAGGGAAAGCATTCTGCTCCCTCCCCTCAGAGCCACCCCCCGTGCTCTGGTGAACTTGACTGACAGCTGCTCTGCCTCCTGCAGCGTTTCTCTCGCTGCGCAAACTCAGTGTTTATATGTTATAAAACGTTTTAATACAATAAAATCAAACCATGGATCGCTGGTCCAGCTCACCAAAAGACCAGAAAATCTGCAGGGACTCGGTCAGCAATAAAACCCGAGTTTAATTCTCGTGACAACCTGAGGCATTTCCGTGTTCATTTTACTCAGCAGGAGGGTGGAGGAGAAGGAGGACGAGGGAGCGATTACTTAACTTTTGGGAGAAAAAAAACAAAAGAAAACTCCAGATAAGGGATTAAGAAGGGGAAATTAATAAATTTGTGTCACATATAAAACAATCCTGCATCGCTTTGCATCGCTTTGAATGAGAACATGCCGCTGCTCGCTGACTGAGCGCTGGCAGAGCCCTTTTATAGGGCTCTGCGCGCTGGGACTGGTGGGGGCGTGGGTTAGGGTCCAAAACTCCACCCCTTCTGTTCTCTGATTGGTCCGAACAAAAATCTACCGGAGAAATCCTTGTGGGTGGGTGAAGTCCCAGACTGTGCAGTGAAGGGAAATGAGAATTGAGCGGAGCTGTGCAGGAATGGCGAGGGCCAGGCTAGGGTTATACAAAAAAAATATATATATATATTTATATTTTACAGTAAAAATAATTACAGGTTCCGTCATTTTTATGTTTCTTTTTAGGTTAGATTTCTTTGGCCTCATCACGCTGGAGAGATTTCTCTCAGAGCTAAAATAAAAGTGAACTCAGTTTGTCCCCCCACCTGTGCATTTTGTCTTTTGTCTTGTTCAGGTGCTCTGTCTGGGCTGCTAAAGCCCTGTCTCATCCCCTTTGAGGGACCAGAAGCTGACTGGGGCTGGAGGTTTTAGGAAAAATCCTCTGCAAGCAAAAGCCACATTCTAAGAGTTGGAGTGGCGATCAAAGCCAACCTGTTTTGAACCATCTTCACTCCTACGTACCTCTTTCTTCTGCTTCACTTTTTGCACATGCCCTGACAATCTCCTTTGGTGACATGTCAGGTTGCCACCGGTGACAACAAGCTGGTGGTGATAGCTTTATGTACTTCTGATAACTGTTTTCTACAGAATCTGACAGAAATCGTCTGTACCTTAACATTTTCCATTTCCCATGTTTTGATTTTTTTTCCCTTTATCACCCCTCCTATCCACCTTTTTTGTTTTTATCCTGTTTCTTTTTTTTCTTTTTTTTTGCTTCTCTGTCTATTGCTTGTTTTTGCTATTTGTTCTTTTTATTCTTAACTTTAACTTTATCTTTGCTATTGTTTTTTACCATTTCACTTTTTCCCATACTTTTTCTTACTGTTAGATGAGACAAAATAACATAAGTGCTCACCTCCTACAATTCCCCCTCCATCTCTTTTTCCTGCTCCTTCTTCCTTTTCATTTACCAATTTAAGACTTTGGGACAAAAATCTTTCTTGCTGCTACTTTCATCGTTAGGTTTGCACACATAGACACGCAAATGTAGAAACTAATCAAATTTCTCCAGGGTGATTGCTGAGTGCATTTATTCATATGTACACACCGACTCTTCATCATACACACACACACACACACACACACACATACACACACACACATGTGCACACACACACACACAACCGACACACAAAGCGAGAGGTCATAGTAAATAACTCTGCTTTCGTGCTTTCATTTCCCTCGGGTATTGACTCTTACTTGGTATTCATAACTATAACATGCCGAAGCTGACAGACCGACTGTGTGTGTGTATATGTATGTGTGTGTGTATTTATACCCTTGTGCATGAACTTGCATACACACAGGCACATTTAGCGAAATATACACATACTGCAGGCATTTTGCAAACAGATTGAAAAATATACATTCTTGTTATCACCACACACACACACACTCACACACACACACACACACACACAGAAAATATATTTAAAGGGATGATAATGGGCTTTGCTGGAAACCTCTATCCATCTTTACTTGCTGTTCCACTCATCTGCAGCCACTGATACTTATAAGACAAATCCTGTCTTCCTGTTCATCTTTCCGTCAGTCACCTCTCATAGTGCTGTTAGGAAACACACATACACACACACACACACCTGCACACACACACCTGCGCACACACACCTGCATCGTCCCAGGAAAGGAGTTGTATTTTGAGACTTTTAATGTATTTATGCATTTGGCTTCCCCTGAATAATACATATTTTTTATTTGTTATTTTCACTGCAAGTGCTTTCAGCGAGATGGGGTGGATTGAAAATAATAAAAGTAGAGAAGTGTAGAGAATATGAGAAAATCTACCAGCTCAGCAGTCAAGATGGAGATCTTTTACTTTATTTTATTTCATTTGATTTTGGATGGAGCAAGAAGGGTGAACACAGTCAGGAGAAGGATTCGTGAAGGATATTTAATTGTTTATAATGTGCTGTTGAAAGCCAAAGGTGGACGATAATGTTTTTGTCAGCGTGTTACCAAAAGAGTTAATGAACAGTTGATCGATTTTATTGAAACTTCCAGAAAGTAATAATAATATGTACCGGTACATGATCCTCAGCACATATTTCTGAACGCAACAGATTATGCAGGATTTTTGTTTCCACTTTTGCCATTTACTATTTGATTGTCTGTCTCTTAGCAGAATATCTCATGAACTGCTGAACAGATTTGAATAAACTTTCAGGAAATAATTGAATGTACAACATCTGCTACTGGGTCATCTTTGAGCCAACTCAGTTAAAATGACTGCCACAGCTAAATGACCTTAGAAAACACAAAAATGGCTAAAATTCAGTCAGTTTTATATGAAATATGCTCAAATTCGATGTGGTTGTAGCTGAGAGTCATCCACCACACGTACTCCAAGGGGCTTCTTTCGGTGCCTTAGTCGACATTGTGTGTTGACAAAATATCTCATGAGCCACATGGATTTTAGTAAAAACTTTGGGATTTACCAGTAACCACTTGATGTAAGTCTACAACTGATTACCTTTTTGAGTCGACTCACTTCAAGATGGCCACCACAGCTAATCAACATTAGCGTTAACGTTACATGTGATGGTTGTTCACGTCCCATACTCTTGAGTGTAATATCTCACATTGCCGTATTTTGTGCTCTATAAGTCTCACCTCTCTATAAGTCGCTTTGTCCAATTATTGGCAATAAATTGGAAAAATCCATAATTGCCAGAAGCCTAGCGGCCGAAAGTGGTACTGCACCATTTTTGCCAAAATGAAAAACGGTCATATCTGAGCCAAAAATTGCTCTAAAATATGGGGGAAAAAATCCATAAACATGTCACACCTCTATATAAGTCGCAGGGCATGCAAATTAGGCAAAAGGTGCAACTTATAGACCGGACATATGGTAATTCATATTTGGTTTAAAACGTGGTGGCTGGCGCATTCTATCATGAAACAATCAGACCTTGATTTCTGTTAGGAATATTCGTACTGTAGTATTGATCCATCAATATTTTTACATTAATTTATTGTGTATTGCATATACATTTGAAAATTGTTTACGTGATCTTTACAGTTGGTCACTTCTTACGTGCCCTTTTTGTCTTGTTTCTTATTTAAGGTCAGTCCATTGACTGATTTTATGCCCCAGAGTGATGCTGTGTTTACACTGTGGCAGTGGAAGGCAAATTAGACGCTTCTTTTCCTTCGGAGAGAAATTGATTTTAAATCCCCTCCAGCGTTGATGTGAAACAAGCAACCAGATGTTAAACTTTCTGAATGTTCACGTGTTGTTTTTTTGCTTTTCTTTTACGCAAGCAGCTGTTGAGGTATTCGCCCACGCAAATTCAGCCATGTGTGTGTGTGAGGATCGACCGTCTCGTCTCCAAGCTGCGATGAAGTAATTCTGTGGTTATTGATTAAGGTCATCAGGTGCCGTAGTGCAGCCGGTGTTCATGCTAGTAACCTAATGAGACTCGGTCTGTGCCTTAGTTGGAGTGTGAATCCAGTTAACTGAGTAGGAGGTGAGAATTTCACCAGCCTTTTGTCGTGCAAGATCAGGAACGTGAGGTGTTAAAGAAGGAACATGGAGAAATCTGTCTTTGGTGTTATGGTATTCTATTTGTTCAGTTTTAGTGGGGTTTATACTGTATTCCAAAAAAATCCAAAGACAAAAGAAACGCTTGTGAGCGTGTAAGATGTAGATTAGTATATCTAACGGTCAGTTTTACTGAGCCGTACTGTACACTAAAATGTAAGAATGAGCAGGTATTTACCTGTCAACCTTAGCATCTATTATATCACAAGTTCTCTTCTTTTTCACGGATTTAAACAATAAATTCTGTGACCAGCTGATAAGATGTAAATCACAATGAAGCGTTAATTTATGTTGGTCCAGCAGAACTGAACCATTTATTAACAAATCATAAATTTAACATCATAACATATACAACTGATTGATTGATAAAATTCCTATAATTTACTCGTCAGCAGATTTGAAATTAGGGACAACAGAAAAAGTATTAACATATTACTTTAATCTGAAGGTTCTTTAGCTTAAAGTTCTAGCTTAGAAGTTAAAGAAAAAGTTTAGGAGAGGAGGAGGAAAAGGGAGTAGTTTTATCTTGTATTTCTGAACAGAATGACACTCTTCCATACCCATCCAGCTAAGATATCATTGTACGCTCCAGTAAACAATCAGCGGCTCTTTTACCTTAAGACGTCTGTCTCGGGTCTAGTAAAGAGCTGGGAGACAGCCTTGGACGTAAACGGGTCGTAGGTCCGGCAAAGTCCAAGCTGACTCCAAAACGTGTTTACCTTCTCAGTGTCTCGTTGATACTTGCTTTAGACGGCAGAAGTCGTGGCAGTTCCTGGTTTGGTTTCAAGATAAATTATTCCAGAAAGGAAATTCATTCAAAGTTCTGAGCTTATACTCGGTTCGGACTTTATAACTAGCATGTTATAAGCCCATTGCTGATAAAACGGGGGTCTTTGACTCATGACTCGCGTTCACAGCAGAAAGAGAGAAAGTCCGTGCATCTCAGACTCCCTACGGCACTGAAAGTTCTAGGAAGCTTGGAACTTTTAACAGGATCTGGCGTCAGAGTTTTCCTCTCCGTTCATTGGTTCATTCGACCAGTGGGAGGGAATTAGAGTTGATTATTTCTGAATTAGAACAAAGTAAAAGAATAAGAGAGTGTCTTGTGATAAAATCAGTGTTCTGTGTTTCACTGAAAGATTCAGTGAAAACTGTTTTAATGCAGGTTCCAGAGAGACGAAGGTGTATCATTGTGTATCAAGTGTATAATGTGCGGAATACTCCTTGCCTGCAAGTTCACAAACACAATATGTTATAGATCTAAAATTACTATTTAAAATTAACATTCCTTGAAGAAATGCATATTGCCCACCACCTTTCATACCAAAGTTTAAGACTAAGATCATCTTACGCTGAGAAATGACTGAGTTGTAGCCGTTTGGTCAAACCATTCAAAGTATGTTTTATACAGTTTTATAGGATGTCATGCTCAGTGTGTTGGGATTGAATCTCAGCTACTACCATATACAATTTTAAAGCAATTTATTTAAATAATTACAAAACTTGCCATTTTTGTACATTTTTTTATGGCAACAATGGTAATTTGTGTTAGCAGCCATGTTAAGTTGGGTTTAGTTTTGGCTAACTGCGCACCAAACTTCAGATAAATTTTTGTAAAGTGGACTGAATTATGACCATTTTTTTAATGTATGTTGGCTGTGGCAGCCATCTTAAAGCAGGCTAACACCAGGAAGTGATCATTTGTAGATGTTCATCCAACAATTGTTCTCTGAAAGTTTTTTATAAGAAACAAGATGTTCAGTATTTCTAAAAGAAAGTTATGTCTGATCCTCTGGACAACTTTTTTTAGATTGTTTGACCTGGATTATTGAGCATGCATCAGGGTATTGTCCAGTATTTCATGAAATATTTTGGTAACAGGCACCAACACTTTCCAATAAATCTCCTCTTCTTGATGGCTAATAAATAGTTTATAGATATGTTATTAATTATTCTATAAACACTTTATAAACCATTAATAACTGCTTATTATGCATTAACTAAGGGTGAGAAAGAGACTAATCTGACCAGTTTCTTGCCAAATAGTGAGCCAAATCTGCCACCTATATATTTCATCTATAGTTAATACTGTATACTGTATTAAACATTTCAGACTAAGTTATTACCTTATAAGCACAATAAGCATTTGTAAATCTATTTTTTAGCATATAGTATTTTACTTTATCACTCCATTACAAGTATCTACAGTTGTATATACACATGATGCAGTGATGAAGTACAATATTATGCTAAACAAATTAGGTTTACAAATGCTTATTGTGCTTACAAGGTAATAACTTAGTCTGAAATGTTTAATATAACGACTCCAGATGAAATATATAGGTGAACAGATCTGGCTCACTATTTGGCAAGAAACTGGTCAGTTTTGTCTCTTTCTCACCCTTATTTAACGCATAATAAACAATTATTAATGATTTAT
>JBBPBX010083967.1:0-15407 GCA_038048925.1 Garcialebias charrua
ACATTGAACAGCAGCACAAACATGAGAGTCTGTGTGAGCAAATGAGCACGAATGAACACAGCAACATGAAACAGATCAGCAGCAACATGAAACAGATCAGCAGCAACATGATGTGATTTTTTTTCCACAGTGATTATTCTGGTTAGAGATTCATGAGTCTGACAGCCTCTGGGTAGAAGCTGTTCCTCAGTCTAGTGGTTCTACACTTATTGCCCCTCAACCTCCTGCCTGAGGGGAGCGGGGCAAAAAGTTTGTGTGCTGGGTGAATGTGGTCCTTCATGTTGCAGGTGGCTCTCTTCCTGCATCTGGATGTCAATGTCAATGTCAATGTCAATTTTATTTATATAGCAATAAAAACAACCGAAGTCGACCAAAGTGCTTTACAGTTAAAAAAAAATAAAAACAGAGTAAAATGCATCTAGTGCCATTAAACATAATAAAGCTATAAAGCTATCAGTAAATGCTATCAGCTATCAGATGTGTAGATGTCTTTGATGGTTGAAAGGCTGACTCTGACAGACTCCTGTACAGCCTTCACCACTCTCTGCAAAGCTAACTAATAGCATTTAAGATATGAACTAAGAGAAATATAAACTAAAAATACACTAAGCACTAATACCATAAAAACATTAAGTCGAACAGCAGCACGAACATGAGTCTGTGTGAGCAGATGAGCATGAATGAACACAGCAACATTTAGCTTAGGGTCCCACCAGTGCTGCCTGAAAACTTCCTTTAGTGAAGATATTCTCTCTACCATTACGTTGGATGCTCCAGTATTCAACATTGTTGTGATTGACTTGGCAAAGTTCAAGAATGGTGACAAAATTGAAGAAATATAAGACAATGGGTTCTGGCAGCTGGACCTGACACTGCTTAGGGCCACAGTATTTCTAAAGCCAGGGACTCAGCTCTGCCCTCACCAGGTTCCAGAGAAACGATTGTGTTGGTCCTGAAGTTGGACATTCTGGCTTCAGTAAAACAGAGGTTTGCTTGTAAATATTATAGCATGCATGCAGTCGCGGCCTGTTCCTCTTCAAAGATTCATCAATCATATTTACAGTGGATTACACAGTGAGTGTGGCCAAGGCTCGTGTAGTAGTCACAGGGGTGAGGAGGCTTCTTTGTGGCCGGTGAGATATTCACTATGGGCTACTTTTCCCTGCGTGGCTTTGCATCACTCATGGTTAGGTGGGCAAGGAGTTTGTGGACCCCAAAAAAGCTATGGCCTATGTCAGAAAGAGTATCATCTCAGCAACGGGCAGCGAGGACAGGAAAAAACAGTAGGATAGTCTTCCTTTAATCAGCATTTTTTCATGTTTATGTTTGACTCAATTTCAATTTAACTGAATCCAATTCAGTTTATTTTTATAGCACCAAGTCAAAACAGAAGTTATCTCAGGGCACTGAACACATAAATTCATATAAGTAAAAATTAAATTAGTAACATCACCGTATTTATCTCAGGTAGGGTAGCCAGCATATTGCACTGTCTTCTTTTTATTGCAGACTCCCATCCTTACATCATTATCTTCTTTTGGGTTTTACCTCTTCAGGGGGTGGCCACAGCTAGTCATCTCACTCTGTTCTCTGCAGCCACTGTCCTCACTCCAACTACCTCCATGTCCTCTCTAACTGCATCCATACAGTATATCTTCTCTTTGGCCTTCCTCTGTCTTTTTCCTGGCAGCTGGATTTCCAAGATCCATGATCTCATTCGTAACCTTATCCATCCTTGTCACTACAAAGGAGAACCTCAACATCTTAATTTCTGCCACTTCTAGTTCCCTTTCAGTGTGGTCTCTCGGTGCAACATACTTGCTATGGGAATTGCGCCCCCGCGCGATTACCTGAAGGAATACGTTCACGCCTTTACGGCCGGGGCATCACCCCGCGTCAGAGGTGCCGCCCTTTAGGTACTTAAGCGAATGACGCCCCTCCAACTTTCTCTTTGTGCCCTTCACCTCGCAAAAACCTGAACTACCTCTCTTCGCGGGACTTCTCTGCTGCTCCATCGCTCAACCTGAGGTGAGCTCGCTCCCTGCACAGAGCGCACAGAGAAATTTTCCCTGCGTACTGCTAGACTAGAGAAAGCTAGTCCAGCACATTTCTATAACCTCAAAGTTTTTTCCTCTCCTCTCTCCACAGGTTGCTTCGCTCAACGGCATTATAACTATGCCACAACCGCTACCCCGGCTAACATCCTAGCGGGCTAGCCAGCGAAAGCGACACAACGGAGGAGACACTTGAACAAAGAAGAAAAAGGATTCTGGAAGGACTCGCTCGCCTTATCTCGGACATGCCTCCGGAGAAAGGAAAGCGAAAGACAAGACTTCCAAAGAAAACCAACGGGACGGCGAGCCCAACCTCGCGCGCCTGTCCCAGTGGCTGTGGTTTTTCCCTTGCAGCAACGGACACCCATGAGGCCTGTCCAGTCTGCCTGGGTATATTTCATGCAAGACAAGCTCTGGACGCGCCCGACTCTTGCCCACACTGCAGCCAGATGTTGGATACGGTGCTGCGGCATCGGGTGGATCTCGTGGCTAAGGCCATGGGAAGCTCAGCTGGACCACAGGACCCAGACACCATGAAGCACCTCATTCCGACCCCGGAGCTCGAGAACATGGCTCTACACAACAACACGCGCTTCGAATGGGGCGACAGCCCTGACCCGCTCGCTCCCATGGTGGACCTAACAGTCGAGTTCGACACCAGATGCATGATGATTGAAGACGAGATCTCCATCTCAGCCTCGGGCCAATTTTCAGCGGAGGAACCAGAGCTCGAAATCGAGGATCCGGGAGAGGACCTCTCCAGGACCCTGGTACCTGTGCTCCCTGAAACGGACTTCTCCATTCCTGCCCTGTTCTACCTGTGCCACAGAGCAACGGACGCGCTGCACATCCCTTGGCCGGAACCTCCGCCTCGCCAACAGGTCACGAGGCTGGCAGGGAACTATTTTTATTCAAAACAGCAAGTAGAAACGAGGCAAAGGATGCCCGTGTTCCCGGACTTCCTCATGGAACTAACCTGCACCTAGCCTCAACCACGAGCGCCCATGCTCCTTCCTCTCTCACAGTTCCTCAACGTGGAAGGCATGGATGAGGTGGGAATAGCCAGCGCGCCTCAGATTGAGGACACACTGGCGTCCCACCTAGCTTCCAAGTCATCCGGGACAAAACCGACTCTCCCCAGCAAAGCTTGTAGAGCCTTAGCGTCTCTTCTCAAGAAGTGTTACAGAGCTCAAGGACTCGCGGTGCGCGCCATGAACGCATCTGCGATGATGCAGGCTTACCTTGCGGAAAAACTCCAACAACTGCAGGTAACCTCGGATAAGCAAGCTGCTGCCGACTTACTGTATGAAGCCCGCAGAGCAACAGACTTCGTGCTCCGCATGATGGGGACAGCTGCTGTGGCTCAGGGCAGAGGCATGGCAGAAGTGGTCATCGCGATCCGCCACCTGTGGATGATGCTGACGGATCTACCGGAGGGACAAAAGGTGCCTTTTCTCCACCACTCAATAGAGACGGAGGGGCTATTTGGTCAGACTTTGGAGCGAATCCAGACCAAGCTGGACCAAAGGCGCAGGCAGGCTGAAGCTCTCAGGGTGGGCATTCCCCGTCGGAGTTTCCCCCCCCCCCCCCAGGGAGCCTGCTGGAGGCAGACCTGCACAGCCTCGGCACCGCTCGACGACGCGTGCGCCACCGCAGAAGCGGCCAGCATACGAGGAAGAACCTTGGCAAAGACCCCCGCCGAGCCAACCTCGCTCCGAGCACGCATGGAGCAAAAATAGGTTCGTCCCACGCCAGGCGAGCAGGCATAGGGCCTCCTCGACGACCCTGGACACCCGACAAAAACGTGCCTGATGAACCAGGCCCACATTTACATTTTATACGACCTCCCGCCCACGCGGTAACGGGAATGTTTGCACCTTGTTTAGACTTTATTTGTAGTAAAGTACAAATGGCTGATAATTCTGTTGCATGCACAAACCATGCTCTCCCTGCTGTGAGTGACATTAAATCATGTATGTTGTTGCACATAAGCACGAATAAAGCTCATAAAACAGCACATCCCTGTTTTATTGACTATAAAAAAAACAACAACATCAATACAAACAATTTCAACAGTACAGGCCTCTCTGGCCTGTCAGCCGTCATAAAGGGGGGGCACATCCCACTCCCTCACGGCTCATGGGGTGTTAGTCTATTCAATAAACCCCAGCAGGGTGCCTCAGGACCTGTCTCTAGAGGACAGACCCAGAGGCGTCTGCGAACAGACCCTCCACCTTTCGCAAAGACAGGTGAGAGAGGACACATGTTCCAGTCCCCGCTCCATTGTGAATGAGGGACCAGTCAATACACTAACCAGACAAACACGTGACATGTTCGCACCACAGGAGAGCATGTCACGCCTCTGACGTGGGGTGACACCCCGGCCGTAAAGGCGTGAATGTATTCCTTCAGGTAATCGTGCAAGGGCACAATTCCCATAGCAAGTATGTTGCACCTCGTTCCCTTCCTTCAGGGAACATGAGTTATGGTGCATAACTTTCAGTTCTTTCTCCTGTTTTTTTGTCAATGCCACTGTCTCCAGACCATACAACTTAGCTGGTCTCACAACTATCCTGTAAACATTGCCTTTGACCTTTGCTGACACCCTTTTGTTGCAAATCACTCCTGAAACTTTTCTCCATCCATTCCATCCGGCCTGGACTCTCTCCATGGCCTAACACAAACTAACACATAATGAACAGATAAACTAGGCTAAGAAGAGCAGACTATTCACTAAAAGAACAATGTTAAACAGATAACCGTGATGATTAACAATTAAAATAAATTTGCCCTTTAATCTCACTCTGAGGCCATGTGACCAGCAGTCAACCACAATGAACCAATGAGGAAGTCTCTTTGAGTCACAAGGACCCACTCTTCAAGAGAGAATCAGAATCAGAATTGCTGGTTACGTATTGAAACCCCAGATTCTATGAGTGTAAAGGCCCCAGTATAGCTGTGCGTTGGGCCTTTGAGATTTTTATTAATGACAAGTGCGTTATAAATTGAATTTATTATTATTATTATTATTGTATGAGACACAAATGTATTAAATTCCCCTTCTTCACCCCTGATCTGGACTTTTCTTTTGTTTTTGTTTTTGCCAAAAGTCAAGTGATCGCTTTCTGCTTGCTGAGGAAATGAATGAATTTGTCACGAGCTAACTAAATCATGTCCAACATGGCTGCGGGAGGTTCTAAATATTTCCTGGTGTTCTGGACCAGCGCTCCCTGTTTTTATTTTATTTTTTAGAACTTTTTATTAACATATAAACACAGAAAACCGTTGCGCAACCCTCTGCCTTTTTTCCTCCCACCCAACCTGTCAATCAATTCAGTAGGCGTGTCAGCAAATGACCAATCAGCGACCTCAATTTGTCCCGTCGGTAAACGCTCCGCCCTGGTTCTGCTCAAATTATGTCAAGAATTTTGAACAAAAATGCTGGAACTTCACGCTGAGCTATATTGTGAACTGCCTGCGCGTAGCACGCGTGCGTCGAGAGGCGTTCGGCCCAACGCACAGCTATACTGGAGCCTTAAGCGTAGCCCTTTAAAGGCTGTCGCTATTTGGGTTTACCCGCGTGCAGCGCGCCAAACACTGAAAACTTCTAGTCCACGCCCACCTCCTATGGGCCCCACTCGGTCCGCTATAAACTGCGTCTGGACCGTAGCTCGACTCCCAAAGGCATATTCTTTTCTTCCGCCATTTGAGAGCCAGTGAGGCCCAGGTTTTAAATGGGCTACGCTTACACTCATACCAATGTTCTCTTTCATGTAAGTTACAACCTTTAAAGGCTGTCGCTATTTAATAATAATAATAATAATAATTAATTCAATTTATAACGCACTTTTCATTACTGAAAATCTCAAAGTGCTACACATATATTGAATGCTACACACATTCATAAACCGGTGGCGGCAGACTACCATGCAAGGTGCTTTCCAGTCCTACCGGGAGCAACTCAGGGTTAAGTGTCTTGCCCAAGGACACAACGACACATGGTGCGGGTCCCGGGAGTCGAACCGCCAACTTTCCGATCGGGAGACGACTGCCATTACCACTACACCACGGCCGCCCCATTTGGGTTTAAAGGGCAATGGAGGTTGAAATCCCCCTGGTGGAATGAGCCCTGAGTCCTTCAGGTGGTTGGAGACCAAAAGAACTGTAAGCATGTGATATAGTTTCACATAACCAATGTGACAAACGTTGGGAAGATAAAGGCTGACCCTGTGATCGTTCCCTGAAGTGTACAAACAACTGATCGGATTTACGCACCGCAGCTGTGCGTGTCACATAACACCTGAGCATGCGTACTGGGCAGAGCAGGTGCAATTGTTCCTCCTCTGTATTTTTGTGAGGACAGAACCCGTCCGGTGTAATGACTCTGGACCTGAACAAACTTGTTATGCTTTTGGGTATAAAAGCAGGATTTGGCCGGAGTTCAGCTGAACTTCCATCTCATTGAATTTTGAGACAAGAAGGAGCAACGGACAGACCTGACAAGTCGCTCACTCTATTAGCTGACGTCAGAGCTAATAACAAATCTGTTTTAAATGACAGATACTTCAAAGGTATCTGGTTCAAAAGCTCAAACGGATCTTTAGTTATTGTACTGAGGACAAATACTAAGTTCCACTGTGGAGCCAGAGCGCGTGTCACTGGTCTAAGACAGTGCACACCTTTCAGAAAATGTTTTGTTAAGGGATGATTGAAAACTGTTCTATCATTGAAACCTTCATGACAGGAAGAAATCGCTGTAGCATAAGTTTTAATTGTGCTAAAAGCTAAATTTCTGTCAAGCAGCAGCTACAGGTAAGATAAAATGCAGCCAAGGGGATATGAATTTATGTCCACCTCTTTTCTAGGCACCATCGCTGAAAAGTGGTCCATTTAGAAGCGCAAACAGCTGTAGTGGATTTTGCGCATGCTCCCTGGATGGTGCATATTACGTATGTAGTGGAACACCTCATCTGTTTTCCACCTTTTCACATCTCTCTGAAACTCTTAGTGTTACACTTTTCTTGAAGCTCTCAAGGAGACAAGTGGACACTATTTTATTACATTTATTGTGAATTAGGAGACACAAATCAGAAGAGACTTTCTTGAATTTGTGTTAATCAAGAATTAATCAACACAATAACTTCAATATACTGTATTGATCGTGGTTTATGCTGTTAGAATATCAGTCACTTCTTCATATGATGAATCAAAGCATCACTTGTTATGCATATGAACAGTATATTCTTAGTACGTGTATGATTTTACTAAGCTGGTGTATTTTAAATATGCCAAAGTGAAGAACAAGTCAGAATAACCTGTTATGGAAATGTTTAGAGACACAGAGGGAAAAGTGGTAGACTAAACTTATCATCTGTCTCCTTTTTCTAAAAACAAATCCATCTGTTCTGTCGCTGTTCTCAAAACTTCTGTTTCTTGTTATGAAAACATTTATAACTGACGTTTACCTGACGTCAACAAATCTCCTCCCTACTCTGTTCACAAGAGCCAATGAAACGGAGAGGAAACTCTGACGTCAGGTCCTGTTAAATGGCCCAGCTTCCTGGAACTTGGAAGTTCTGGGAGAAGCTGAGATGCATGGACTTCTCTCTCCAAGCTGTTGGACGGTGAGTCATGAGTCAAAGACCCCGTTCGGTCAGCAAAGGGTTACAGCAAACTGCTGTGAATCCTGAACAGTGTCCCGGCTCCAGGCTGTGGATGAATCTCTTTACGGAAATGATTTATCTTGAAACCAAACCATTGAAGTGCCACTATTTCTGAAGATCCAAGCGGACGACAGGAGACGTTGAAAAGTAAACAAATGCAGTAACCAGTTCGGACGTATGCCTGAAAGGCTGGTGCCATCTCTTTACCAGACTGGTCGTCGTAAGGTAATGAGTCTGTTGTTTACAAACATACCTGGAGTATTAGCCAAAGTCTGATGGAAAGTGTCATCTCTGGTTATATCTCAAGATAAGACTTCAACCATTTCCCCTCCATTTTCTTCCTCCTAAACTTTCTCCTTAAACTTTATTTCTAAATGTAAAACTGTAAGTTTGTGCCACAGAAATAAGTTAATACAAGACTCATTAACTTGTGTTCTGTTGTTCCTATGTTTACATCTGCTGAAAAGTTAGTTATGAGAACTGATCGATCAATCTATGCAAATATGTGTCGCTTTGGGATTAAATATAAATATGTCGCTTAAATATGTCACTTTAAGTGTCCTTGGGTGTCATGAAAGGCGCTTTTAAATAAAATGATTATTATTATTATTATTATTATTATTATATGTTTTGATTGTAATTTGATGATGATTTGTTATTAAATGACTCTACCTCTAGTAGGTCAAACATGGTAACTTTTCCTGTCAAGTTACATTTCATCACTGAGTCTCAGATTTATTGATATTAATCTGAAAAAGTGAGAACCCGTGAATTGATGGTAAGTTTGTGTCAGATAAAATCTACTAAAATCTATCATCTAAAATATAGATAAGTCAGCAAACTGATCAATTTATCTATTTTATTACACGTATTTAGAAAAAACGAAAATTTCTAAGCATTCTCGTTCAGCGACCAAACCCATAGGTGTTGACTTATTATAGGAAAACTCCTGATTGTTCCTCGCGCCTGCAGGAGCGCATCCTCTCTCCACGGCAGCTTCCATGATTGACTCGTCATCCTTTGCAGAACCGGGAACAATGGGGCGTTCGTGCGTTCCGGGGCGATCAGAATCATTGTCAAATTCTCCTCCCTCACCCTCTCCAGCAGTGCTGACATCAGAAGAACTGGGAGAAAGGCATAAATTAGCTTTTATATTTTAATTTTGGCCACGGTTTGTGCACAAACGCGTTCACCCCTAGTGGGGGAGAATCCCGGGGGTTTAGAGAGAAAAACAGAGTGCACTAAGCATTTTCTCGAGTGGACATCAGATCCACTTCCGCACTCCCAAACCTGCTCCAGATTTGTGAGATTAGATCTGGGTGTAAACACCAATCCCTGTCCAGGGGGCCTCCTCTCAACATAATATCTGCTCCTCTGTTTAGAACACCTGGGATGTAAACTGCTTTGATCGATCGTAAGTGTGCGCATGCCCAACAGAGCAGTTTCCGGGCTGTGTTCAAGAATCAAGAATCAAGAAGGTTTATTAACATTGCATCAATTTTCATCAATACAGCGTAAATATGTAGTTACAGACATCCAGGAGAGAGAATGAGTGCAAACAAGCTGCAGCTCAACAAAGCACATGACATGTTTATCAACACATGATATGTTTATCAACACATGATATGCTCATAGCGCGGCCAGTCCCAATCTGTCCCCAGATGAAGGTCAAAAGCAGGAAAACAGGCAAAGACACGGGGTTTCACAGCATTGATATTAAAAAAAGATGAATCACATTTTGTCTTCAAGACACCGCGTGATCCAGTAAAAACCATATCAAAAGCACATTTAGTTACAATAACAAATGGAGATACGGCAGGCAAGGAGATAAGTCTGTGAGTAATTTCAGACAAACACAGAGTTCAGCAGATGTGCAGCTGGGTGTTATCTGAGGCTTCACAGAAATCTCTGGGGAGGGGGAGGGGGGGGGACTCTTCAGCTCCACACTCCAGGAGAATGGCTTCCCACAGCCTACTTTTCAAGGACATGTGCAGAAGCCAGATAATGTTCTTGTTTGTTATCCAATAGACCACAGTGTTCTTTTCCACTGCCGCCTTCAAGTCTGTGGTGCTGTTTCATGGCCGAAAGAAATCCAAATATGTGGTTCCGCTCTGCTCAGCTTCATGAACTCCCATCTGTCCCTTGATTGATCCGGGGTGGCTGTAAACAAGTCCCAAAACGGACAGCAGGTGCGCGGTGGTCCACCACTGCTCCAAGCGAGCGATTGAGCTCATACAACAGCTGGGATGAGGAGCTCACGGCCCGGTTCAGAGAATTTTGCTGATCAGGTAGTGCCGACAGCGCGCTGATAGCTGCCGAAGCCTCCCTCAGCTTCCAGTAACAAACAACTCCGCTCACGCCAAAAAACAGAGCAGTTGCTACCAATAATCCAATAATCCACAAATCCTCCACGTCTTCGACACTTAAGACGGTCAGACACATGGGCTGCCACTGACCCCACGAGTCCATCACGTATCCAGCCGCGTGTGTGTCGGAGGGACAGACAGCTTCTCCTGGCACGGTCCGCTTCGTGGAAAAAATCTTATCCATTGAAGAAACAGCCCAATTTATTAATTCCATATTGGTTCGAGTGAGCGCTGAAGGGTCGCAGACGAGACGAAAAGCAAGCAGGGAGTAGGAAAAACTTAGGGAGGGAAGAGCAGAAAGATATGCGACCTGCCTTGCCGAGTGCCGGAAGCTGGGCTGAGCGCACTCTCCCTTGGTTATTTATGTATGCTACTGTGGTTTTGTTGTCCATGTGGACCATCATGTGATGGTCCTGGACCAGTGGGGCAAAACGTCTGAGGACTTTCTGTACTATGAGAAGTTCCAGTACGTTTAAGTGAAAAGACATGTTTGCCGACCACACCCCTCTTACTGTTTGTGACAAGCAAGTCCCTCCCCAGCCAGAGAGGGACGCGTCTGTGAACACTGGCGTAAATGACATCACTTTGCCCAGGGAAACTCCTTCTGACAAGTTCAAAGGATTCCTCCAGTGGTTCAGATCCGTTCTCACAGATGGTGGGATGTGATCAGGAGCTGTTTTTGACGTACAGGGTCAACTTTCAGTCGATTGAACCATCTTTGCAAGCGGCACATAAACAATAACCCTAATGGGATGACCACGTACGTAGCTGACATTGTTCCTTATAATTTCATGACTGTTAATGCTGTTACTGTTCTGAGAGGCCGAACAAGTTGAAGCAGTGATGTCAGAGAATTCTTACTCTGTTCTGACAGAACAGCTGTCATGTTCACTGAATTTAAATTTACTCCCAGGAATGTCATTTGTTGGGATGGAATTACTAAGCTCTTCTCCCAATTTATGGTGAATCCTAGATGAGACAGATGTTTCACTATAACAACTGTTTGTGTCCCTGCCTCTTTTCTGGACAGCGATAACAGTAGAAGATCGTCCAGATAAAACAGGATTTTCATACCTCTTGTTCGAAGTGGTTGGAGGGCCGCTTCCATGCATTTTGAAAATGTGCGTGGAGTGAGCGCATACCTGAAGGGAAGGCGGTTGTATTGATAACAGGCCCCTTGAAAAGAAAAACGGAGGAACTTCCTGTGTTTGTTTATTATTGGGATGTGAAAATATGCATCCTTCAAATCTATACATAGTTCCCACACACGTGACCGGTATTGCGCAATACCAGAATTTCTACCATCTTAGTAGTCAGAAAATGACAGACAAACAGACGCGAGCAACCAGAGCTAAGCTAAGCTACTCTTGACCAAGGCACAAGAGCTAGATATCTGCAAAAAATAGCAGTGGTCGGAGTTGACCCGTATAAGTTGGAGAAAAAAATCTTGTCAGACGAAGCGAAAAAGTTGTCACTAAGAAGTTACTCTGATATCGTTAATTATTTAATGACTACGAGGAGCGCCTACAACGGAGGATTGACAGCTTTAAATCCATGGATGGATGCTTAAGAACCAGTAACAGATTTGTGAAGGACGTCCAAATCTTCATGTTAATAACAGTTCTGGTGACTGGCAGAGTAAGTGATTACAATAATGTACACGTAGATGTCCCTCGTAGCTACAGCAGCTAAGCTAATCTTTGCTACATTAAACATCAGTGTTATTTACTGCGTGCTAAGCTCACGTAGCTTGTGCTACAGTAAATATCAGCGATTTTTAACATAACAAAGAATAGCTTAGCTAATGTAACTTGTGCCACAGTAAATATCAGCAATGTTTAGTAAAAGCCACATCAGCTAAGCTAATCTGTGCTACGTTAAAGATCGTTGTATTGCTACTTCAGCTTACCTGATAAGCTTGTTGTAGTACAGTAAATATTGCTGATATTTCTACTACATTATTTATTTAGCCTATGACTACCTTTCATACTTAAATTAGTGCTAACAAAATAAATTATTTGTAATTATTGCTCAGTCATAGTATTTAACATTTTACAGTAAATGTCACTGTTATTTATTTTCAACTGTGATCTGCTTTGTTAATAAAGTTAGTGGTGAAAAGTTACAATTTGCTAACTCCTTTTAATCCATTGGTTGAATATTGCTTTAAACCCTGAAAGCATTTTAATTGTTTTTGTCCTTTGTGTTGTATTTCTGTGTAAAGGTACTGAGTCCCAGGAGATGGATGAAGCTGGATGGATGAAAGATGGATGAATCTGCTTTTCAAGTACATTTGGTGTTGCTGTGAAACAGGCATTGCTAAATGTACATGTGCTTACCTTTAGTTTGAATAAAACAGTTGCACCAAGTTTCACATTCTTTATTTCAATAATTAAGATATGTTGTTTAATGTCCAATAATGAGAAGTTCTACTGCACATAAATAAAATCTAGATGTAATGAATGTTCTTTGGCAACTTACCAGTTTAGTACCCTGATGCATGCTCAATAATCCAGGTGAAAAAAATCTAAAAAAGCTAAGTCTGGTCCTCTGGACATTCAAAAAATAAAACAAAACAAAGCCAAAAAAATGTAGAAACGTTTCGTCTATCATCCGAAAGACTTCTTCAGTCTGAGAAGCTGTATTCAGCTCAGTCTTATAAATAGCCTCCTCTCACAGTGGATCAACCAGTTGGCTGATGACAGCTGAAACCAGCTGCTCACATGAACAAGGAGGACCATCAGCCTGACGATGGATCGTTAGCACCCTGATGGTTGTTTGCTATTCACAGAGGGCTGAGTGATACTAGCAATAACAGCATTGTAGAAAGGGGACAGTTGAACAGAAGTGGTCATCGCGATCCGCCACCTCTGGATGACTTTAGTTGTAGCCGCTCCTTTGTTATTAACGAGGGACACGCAATGCCCAAGCAGTAGTCAGACAGCACGTGACCTCCCGCTCTGTGTTGATCCAAATCTGCTTTCAAAAATAATTCTCCCAACGGGTGAAACACAGACCTCGGTCGGTTTACCTGGTACCAATGCTCCATTAAAGCCAAGGACCAGTAGACTGGACCACCCCAGAAAACGGATTGGAGTCAGGAGATCTACTCATTTACATAACTCGCAGCTTCACAGCCCCAGGACTCCAAACTTGGAGGAGAAAAATAGACTTTTTGCTCCAAACCTGTCTAATAAGGATGACAGGTTACATCTGCCCTCAATTACCCCTGAGCAAGGTAAGTTGGGGGCACATTGGCAAGGAGGCCTTCTTCCCAACCTGGTTGACTCCCAGGGGTTAACAGCCTCTGTGTCACCAGAAGGGGCAGTGCAGCCACTTAAGCCAGGAACTGCCAAAAGTCTCAGCTTGTTGGCTGAAAAGAACAGGTTGATGGTCAGGCCTGACAGAAAATGTGGTATTAACCATACAAAATGCCCGTGCTGGATCAACACAATCTTTATACGCACAAAAGTGGCGTATTTTTGAAGCCTGGTGCTCAGAAAGAAATATTATTTCTTATGCATGCGACTTGGCTCAGCTCCTGACTTTCCTTCAGGACTTACTAGAAAAAGGTAGTTCTTATTCAACGATTAAAGTTTTCCTATCAGCTATTTCAGCCTGTCACGAAGGCTGGGGACATAGGACACCCGGAGCACATCCAATCATAATAAGATTTATGAAGGGTGTCCTTCGGACTAAACCACCCAGTAGGACCCTGACCCCTGGTTGGGATCTTTGCCTGGTCCTAGGGGTTCTCTGTGACCCTCCATTCGAGCCACTGAGTGAGGTTAAGATAGATTTACTATCTTATAAAACTGCTCTACTCCTGGCACTTTGCTCGGCGAAACGCGTGGGTGACCTCCATGCATTGTCTGTACATCCAATGTGTACCAGATTCGCCCCTGATGGGTCAAAGGTCACACTAAGGCCTAATCCCGCATACACTCCCAAGGTCTTGACTTTGAACCATAGGAGTCTAGACTTTGATCTCTCCTCCTTTCCACCTGCTCCTGTCCTGACTCAGGAACAGGAAAGGCTAAAGGCTCTCTGCCCAGTGAGGGCTTTACGCACCTACATGCAGAGAACAGCCGAATGGAGGAAAACAAACCAACTGTTCGTCTGCTTTGCAGCACCTGCTACCGGGAGAGCCCTATCAAAACAACGCCTCTCACATTGGGTGACTGAGGCCATTAAAAGGGCGTACAGTAGCAAAGGTCAACAGGTACCCTCTGGAGTGCATGCTCACTCCACTAGGGGCTTGGCCACTTCCTGGTCATTATTCAAGGGTGTACCAGTCGCAGACATCTGCGCTGCTGTGAATTGGAGCTCATTAAACACTTTTGCAAAGCATTACAGTTTGGATGTTACTGCGGGTGACGTCACTCAGGCTGTCCTTTCTAACACACAGTAGAAAGTAGCTTTGAGATGCCTGCTGGTCAAGGGCAGACGTTCACTCTAGCATGCATTTTACTGAGCATTTCAAGGGCGTGAATGGATTACGTTCCCATAGCAAGTATGTTGCACCGAGAGACCAGACTGAAAGGGAACTGAAAGTTATGCACCATAACTCATGTTCCCTGAAGGAAGGGAACGAGGTGCAACATATCTGGCCCTTTTCAATGCTGAAAGCTCGGTGAAGTGCAACTTTGGAGAAAGATGGAGGGGCGCAAGCCGCTTAAGTACCCAGAGGGCGGGGCCTCTGGCGCGGCGGTGACGCCCCTAGCCGTAAAGGCGTGAGTATATTCCTTCAGGTAATCGCGCGGGGGCACAATTCCCATAGCAAGTATGTTGCACCTCGTTCCCTTCCTTCAGGGAACATGAGTTATGGTGCATAATTTTCAGGTAGCTCTCATGAAGACCTGTGGAGTTCACCTTGTATGTGTGTCAAATAGTACTATAAAATGCCATCTGGTACTAGATTCTATCTCTCAGTAGCTGTGTGCTGCTAATCATGTTACATGAACACATGCAGCTTATACAGGTATATGCACAAATTTGTTTTGATGTGTTTTTTTATTAGTGCACATGGGTTATACTTACGTGTGCTCTATAGTCTGGAAATTACGGAAATAATTGGATGTACATCTACAACTGACTAAATTTTAGAACTAACTCGATTCATGATGACTGCCTTATTTATCAAAGTGATCTTAGTAATCACAAAATGTGGCTAGAACTACAACTTAATGTGAATATAGCTAAAATAAAAAATGGTAGTGGCTGAGAACCATCTCCAACACATATTTTGAGTGCTAACAGATTATGCACAATCTTTATTTAAAGTTTTGACCTGCAACCAGGTGCAATATTCATTCTTCCAAAGA
>JBBPBX010083968.1:0-15407 GCA_038048925.1 Garcialebias charrua
TCCCGGTTGCGTCTGAAATATATCATTTTAAGACTGTAAATCATCCAAAACTCTCATTAATAGACTCTCCCCGAATAAAAACAAACTACAGATGTTACCTGATCGCGCGACATAATTTAAAAATACATAAATAGCGCTCCGCGTTGACTGGTATCTAGGCTAATATTGATAGCAGCTATCTGTTTACACGGTCCTGGTTGCGACTGAAATATATCATTTTAAGACTAAATCATCCAAAACTCATTAATAGACTCCCCGAATAAAAACAAACTACAGATGTTACCTGATCGCGCCGACATAATTTAAAAATACATAAATAGCACTCCGTGTTGACTGGTATCTAGGCTAATATTGATAGCAGCTATCTGTTTACACGGTCCCGGTTGCGTCTGAAATATATCATTTTAAGACTGTAAATCATCCAAAACTCTCATTAATAGACTCTCCCCAAATAAAAACAAACTACAGATGTTACCTGATCGCGCCGACATAATTTAAAAATACATAAATAGCGCTTCGTGTTGACTCGGTATCTAGGCTAATTTTCTTAGCAGCTAACGGCCGACAGTCCGGTTCACGTCGGAGATATATCATTTTAAGACTGTAAATCATCCAAAACTCTCATTAATAAACCCTCCATGAATAAAAAGAAATTACAGATGTTACCTGATAGGCAGTAAGATGGTCGCTGCAGACTCTCAGTAGGAACCCATCGGTCACAAGTTCTCTGTACTTCCATTCTAGGCAAAGTTTCTCATCTTTTGGGAATTTGTGAAGGCTCACTTGTTCACTGCTGATATTAGAACACCCAAATGCGCTACAACGTGACGGCATTTTTCAAGTTACACCAAAAAAAAGAGGCGATCTTTCAGGAAATGAATCTGTATGGAAAGCAGTTAACACACCAAACAAACGGGCAAGGCAGGCTCCGCCTTATGCCCAGTGCCCACGTGTACGTCACATGAAGTTTTGCATAAATTCTCAGATTTCTAGGGGCGTGTCCCAGAGAAAAAATTACCATAAATTGGAATAAAATTTTAATATATTTATAATTTATTTTGCAAAAACGAACAGAGCTGAATGATATAAGATATATATATATGTTGTGACAAATGTGCAAATTTCCAACATCATGTCACAATCTCTTTAACAAACTGTTGACCCGTATAAGACATTTGAGATAAAATTCGATTTTTATTCGTTTTTTTAGAGACGGAATCGTCTCGTTAGCTTCCATTTTATTTCCGTTTATATTGTTATAAATAGCTCATAAACCACTCGGCAGATATTTTTTAGCTTACAGAGTGTAATTATATGGGTTTCATTTACAAACTGTTGACCTGTATAAGACATTTGAGATAAAATTCGATTTATTTATCATTTATTTTCGTAGCGTACGCGACCGTTTGGAAGACGTCAAACCGAAACAATTTAAATCCAGCAGATTTGACCATTTCGTGAATTGATTAAGTAACGGTTAAGCTCAGGAACCCTTGTGCTATAATGTCAGCTATAATTTTTAGCAAACAAATACTGTAATTGTTTTTACCGTGTTAATCTTCTTAAAGCCTTGCTGTATGCTCCTGTGGCAGACATTTGCAGCAGAGCTACGATGAACACTCGGTCGGACCACATTTCCGGGTTGTCAGCGGTGACGTGTAACATACGCGATGCGTTAGCGGTGGCGCATAATAGATGCGACTTATAGGGCGAAGCAACGTATTTATGGATTTTTCCAAATTATTGCCAATAATTGGACAAAGCGACTTATCCGTCGAAGCGACTTATACGGCGAAAAGTACGGTACACCACTGACTATTATTAATGGTTGGCGGATGCGCACGGCTTAGTAAAGGGGGCAGAAGATTGAAGCTGAGGAGCCTTCAAAGCGCATTAAATGTTTCCCCTTCTTCTGCCTGCATTGGATCCTGTTCTGATATGTCGGATATTTTGTGATCTCACCCGTTTGGGTCATTGGCCACGCGCGTCCACTGAGTGCAACGGCTGAATGAATATCCATTTGGGCTGATGGATCGCTGGCAGTAGACCATCTTAAGCTTTTTTTTCTTAACAAAAACCAAAAACAGGACCTGCCAGCAATCGCGATAAGTTAGAACAAACTATTGACCCAACACCTATTAACCATGTTGCTAAAATACGGACTATTTACAGTTTTTAAAAAAATCAATACAATCGTTGAGAAACTTCAGATAAGGGAGGAAAAGAAAAATACAAAGAGCAGGGCAAGCATAACAAAAAAAAAGCCAAGGTCCATTTGTTAAAAGTTGGGCGGGCTTGCACAGATCTCTCTGTTGGGGTATGGTCTCTGGACAAGGTGACCTATTCCTGCGTGGGAGCTGTCTCCCGGAAAATGGTGACCATTTCTTTGACGGCCTTTGTACTCAACCCAATTTGGTAACTGCACCCTTTGCCACTGTATTTGCTCTTTGAGCCCCTATTTCCACCCCCAGGCGGAAAAACCTGGACACAGACATATTGGTAATAGCCCCATATTGACTGATGGTCAGCTCGACGGCACTGGCAATTCACAGGGCAGTCGCATAGAGATTCAGATAGGTGCTGGGACTGTACCCTATGGCATCTGGGGTATTGATAAATCGAAGGAAGGGCGTCTCAGCTCCTTTGGCTTTGTAAAGTTCCAGTAAGCGGAGAAAGGTCAGAATCTCTGTGGAAAGAGCATTCAGCCCCAGGACAGGAGACCCCGCACCGTGAAAGTGGAAAAGGGGCATCGTGCCCCTTTGTGGAAAAGGGGCACGATGACACATTGACAGTGGATGTCAAGGTGCGGGTCGGGTCAGTTCAGATCAGCTCGTGTGGTTGTTTCCATTACACTTCTAGACCTGTTCTGTAAGCCGGGGTCCAGAATCCAACTCGTCTTACCACCTGGTGGCGGTAGTGCTCCCTTAAGCTATTTGCTATCCACCACTAGAAGAAGAACACGCTAAAGGCTTTGCCACAGAATGTTGTGGAAGAGATGTCATGCTCTAATGGAGTACCTCATGAGCTGTAACTTTTAAACCTAATTCATAAACCTAATTCATAATCTAACTTATTGCCTTCCCTGTCTGCTTTAAACCCATGTATTTTCCATTTTAGTGTAGATTTTTACAATAAAGATGTATTAAAAATATCTTCACTTAGATATTCTGTATTGAACGCCTTTTTTGATTGATTCACTTAGATATGCACAAGGTTCATGTTAAAGTTGCAAAACATCACACTGTGATCTTTGAAACTGCTTTTACAATAAGCTACAGACTTGAAAACTATTTGGTTAAATGTTGTCCTTAAATTTTAAAGGTTTGTCTTTCAAAAAAAACAAAAGTACTGTATTACTTATTAGATAGTCAGTTGGTCTGCAAGCACCTTGAAGAACTGAAGAGGTGGCTGTTGATGTCTGTCTCCCTGGTAAAGCTGCTGCCCCTGCGACTCGGAAGCAGAGGATGATGGCTGGATGGATGGCGAAGGAGCCCATCAAACACAGCATGAGTGGTCAGTTCAGTTGAACACCTGCCTGTTTGCTTCAGATCAGCTGTTCAAATCTCTGCAGGTTCAAATAAAAGGTGCACCAGATCTTTCAGCTGAATCTCTCAGGGGTCACAGTTGGACGGCCAATAACTGAAAACTGTCCTTTCTGAATTTTTGACTGTTTTTGTCTGACTTCATCCTAGAACCAAATAATTTATAACGTAATAACAGTTGAGCAGATTCTGGTAATCTTTTCTTAGGATTCATTAAAGATCAAATGCAATTGGAAAATTTGGTTAAAATGTATCCTTAAATGTTAAAGGTTTGTGTTTAATTAAATTAAAAAACATAAAAGTACTTCATATTAATTACTATACATTTGTCTATCTAAATACAGATACAGAATATACTTTTTTTAAATTGCTAACCATCTTTAAAATACATTCTGTCAAAATTTAAATGTTTTGATAGAAGTACAGTGAAGAAAAAAGTACAGTACAGTGATGAACTATTAAGCATTTATTTGTCTGACTTTACCCTGGAAACAAAAAATGCTTTTATAACAGGTGAGCAGATTCTAATAATCTTTTTCTTATGATTCTTTAAAGGTCAAATGCAAATGAAAAAATTTCTTAACTTCCAGTATTGATTTAAACACTATACACACTTAACATTGTAAAATATGTTTAGGAAATTTAATGTTCAAGGACACCACTTAAGAAAAAAATTTAATAGGAAAAGTAACAAGTGAAAAATGTACAAAAAAAAAAAAATACTGCATCCAACTAATGATTTTCTATCCCTTGTCTTGCTGGCTTCATCCAGAAGAAGACACAAGTTGTTCCTGCTGTGTCTGCTTCAGTTCTTCATGTTAATTCAGTGCAGAAATAAGACTTTTCTTTACTGGACTCTTCCCTTGCTCTTGACTGGAAAAGAAGAAAAAGGTGGTGAATTCGGTCTAGATATTGTTTTTGAATAAATGCATAAAACAAAGAAAGGTGCTGCTACAGTTTGTTGTTGTTGTTCTGAAGAGCTGCTTGGAGCCAGTTAAACTAGCTAAACTGATTTATAAATAATATAATAATGGATTATCGGAGCTGTGGCCGCAAGGTTGTTGGTGCTTGTCGTGGTGGCAACCCTCGAACCCGGTGGTGGACACCGGCAGTGAGGGATGCTGTCAGGCTGAAGAAGGAGTCCTATTGGGCCTTTTTGGCTTGTGGGACCCCGGAAGCAGCTGATAGGTACCGGCAGTCCAAGCGGCATGCGGCTCGGGTGGTTGCTGAGGCAAAAACTCGGGCGTGGGAGGAGTTCGGAGAGGCCATGGAGAATGACTTCCGTACGGCTTCGAGGCGATTCTGGTCCACCATCCGGCGTCTCAGGGGGGGAAAGAGGTACGCGACCAACACCATTTATGGTGGGGGTGGCGTGCTGCTGACCTCAACTCGGGATGTTGTGAGTCGGTGGGCGGAATACTTCGAAGACCTCCTCAATCCTACTGGCACGTCTTCCACTGAGGAAGCGGAGCCTGGGGACTTTGGGTCGGGTTCTCCGATCTCTGGTGCTGAGGTCGCCGAGGTGGTTAAAAAGCTCCGCGGTGGCAAGGCTCCGGGGGTGGATGAGATTCGCCCGGAGTTCCTTAGGGCTCTGGATGTTGTAGGGTTGTGTTGGCTTACGCGACTCTGCAATATCGCGTGGACATCGGGGGCAGTTCCCTTGGATTGGCAGACTGGGGTGGTGGTTCCCCTATTCAAAAAGGGGGACCGTAGGGTGTGTTCCAACTATAGGGGGATCACACTCTTAAGCCTCCCTGGTAAGGTCTATTCAGGGGTTCTGGAGAGGAGGGTCCGTCGGATAGTCGAACCTCGGATTCAGGAGGAGCAGTGTGGTTTTCGTGCTGGTCGTGGAACACTGGACCAGCTCTACACCCTCAGCAGGTCCTGGAGGGTGCGTGGGAGTTTGCCCAACCAGTTTACATGTGCTTTGTGGACTTGGAGAAGGCATTCGACCGCGTCCCTCGGGGGGTTCTGTGGGGGGTACTCCGGGAGTATGGGGTACCAGGCCCATTGATATGGGCTGTTAGGTCCCTGTACGACCGGTGTCAGAGCTTGGTCCGCATTGCCGGCAGTAAGTCAGGCTCGTTTCCGGTGAGAGTTGGACTCCGCCAAGGTTGCCCTTTGTCACCGATTCTGTTCATAACTTTTATGGACAGAATTTCTAGGCGCAGCCAAGGTGTTGAGAGGATCCGTTTTGGTGACCTTAGAATCGCTTCTCTGTTTTTTGCAGATGATGTGGTCCTACTGGCTTCATCAGTTCGTGATTTACAACTTTCACTGGAGCGGTTTGCAGCCGAGTGTGATGCGGCCGGGATGAGGATCAGTTCCTCCAAATCCGAGGCCATGGTCTTGAGCCGGAAAAGGGTAGCATGCCCTCTCCGGGTCGGGGAGGAGGTCCTGCCCCAAGTGGAGGAGTTTAAGTATCTCGGGATCTTGTTCACGAATGAGGGAAAACTGGAGCGTGAGATCGATAGGCGGATAGGTGCAGCGTCCGCAGTGAAGCGGGCGCTGTACCGGTCTGTCGTGGTGAAGAGAGAGCTGAGTCAAAAGGCAAAGCTCTCAATTTACCGATCGATCTACGTTCCCACCCTCATCTATGGTCATGAGCTTTGGGTTATGACCGAAAGAACAAGATCTCGGATACAAGCGGCTGAAATGAGTTTTCTCCGCAGGGTGTCTGGACTCTCCCTTAGAGATAGGGTGAGAAGCTCAGTCATCCGGGAGGGACTCGGAGTAGAGCCGCTGCTTCTCCACATCGAGAGGAGCCAGTTGAGGTGGCTCGGGCATCTGGTTAGGATGCCTCCTGGACGCCTCCCTGGTGAGGTGTTCCGGGCATGTCCCACCGGGAGGAGACCCAGAGGAAGACCCAGGACACGCTGGAGGGACTATGTTTCTCGGCTGGCCTGGGAACGCCTTGGGATTCCCCCGGAGGAGCTGCTCCAAGTGGCTGGGGAGAGGGAAGTCTGGGCCTCCCTACTTAGGCTGCTACCCCCGCGACCCGACCCCGGATAAGCGGAAGAAGATGGATGGATGGATGGATGGATAATAATGGATATATGAATCAGAAGGTATTATACAGATATTCTTTATTGTAATTTGCACCACATGTGTTACATGTGGTGGAACAAAATTATGTAAAAAGGGTCCCAGTTACATCCAACAATGAAGTGTAAAATAAAAACAGTAATAAGATCTAAGATATGAACTAAGAAAAATGAAAGTTACTGTAACTACGGTTCTATGAATCCCAGATGACCGCCAGAGGCGGTGCTTAGCACTGAATGATCATTCTTGCGCATGCGCAGGTCGAGTACAAATGACAACAAAGTCACCACGTGACCCTATATAGGCGCGTGGTACCCAGCGTTCCAATCCCTCGAACTTCTCTCGAAAGCAAGGATTTCGAGGGACCAAGCAATCTGGCGGTCATCCGGGATTCATAGAACCGTAGTTACAATAGTAACTTTCGTTCTATTTCATCCCTCCTGACGGCCACAGCCGGTGCTTAGCACTGGATGACTTATGCCAACAACATGGTCACGAGGAATCGGCAGTGTTCAAGGAACTACCACGCCACTCACCTTAATGTGATGAAGAGGTATGTTGCCCCAGAACTCCTTGCAGGGGAAGGGTGCAGCCACATTCACCCTGTAAAACCGAGTAAAGGTACTCGGTGATGTCCAGGAGGCCGCGTGGCATACAATGTCCAGCGGTACCCCTGTCATGGCAGCAAACGAGGTCGACATGCCCCTCGTAGAATGGCACTTCATTCCCGCCGGCAGTGGTCAGTCCGGCAAGGCGTAAGCTTTGGAGTTCAAATCCACCCAGTGTGCCAATCGTTGCTTAGAAAGGGCCTGACCTTTCCGTGAGCCAGCGTAGCAAATAAAAAGGCCATTCGTCCCCCGGAAGGGTGCCGTAGCATCGATATATGCCTCAAGGGCACGAACAGGGCACAGATGTTCAGAAGAACCTCCGGACAATTTATATTATAAATTACGAACGGGCCGTTCGTAAGTCGAAAATTCGTAAGTCGGATCACATACCATTTTTTAAAAATAAATAAATAGATGTACAGTGCTGTACAGTTACCAAGCACTTATCGTAACACAGTTTTTAAAGATGAAGGAGTGAGTTGAATTGTCTCCCTTTCATATAAAGGGAGCTAGCTCCCTTTATGGGAATGGAGCCTGCTAGGGAGGAGGAAGACAATTCAACTCACTCCTTAACTGTGTTAGGATAGGCTAAGTGCTTGGTAACTGTACAGTACTGTACATTTATTTATTTATTATAAAAATAAAATTTAATGAGATGCGTTTGTAAGTCCGAAACGTAAGTCGGGGCGTCGTAAGTCGGGTTACGGCGGTCTCGAGTTACGTTTCGTGGTTACGTCACGCATCTCCCATTAAAAATATAAAATAAAAATTTATTTTGAAATTTTTATTTTGAAAAGCCGAGTTCCGGTTTTACTTCCGGTTTTGACGGCAGAAGCAGTAGCTTGATGGCAGAAGCAGCGATCACTCAGTGGAAAAATACAGGGTAGGACCTTATTTAAATGCACTGGATCGACGTTCAGGAAGCAGACCGGACTGGACCGAGGCAGAACCAGAGAAGCAGTGGAAAAGTAAACGCTCTGGACAGAGGTTGACTGCGGTTTTACGTCGGAATTAGGCAGATGGACCAAGCTGGACGGACGGAGGTGGAGAGCTTGACGATGGTCTTGGACTATGCTTGGCCGGTGTGCGGGCCCTGGATGGGACCTGTTCTCGTGCCTCCTAGCTCTGTCGGCAGTTGGGCGGGCGCTCTTGGCCGTGTCGTCCATGTGGGATTTTGTGTCTTCTTGGGCGGCGGGCTGACTGCGGTTCGCAGGGGTCGTGGCGGCCCTGGTGGGTGTGGGCTGTTGGTTCTGCTGTTGGCGGCCCTCGGGACCGTGTGCCTCTCTGGTCTTGACTCAATGGCCTGGCGGTCGGAGAGGTGTTTCTTCTGCCTCGCTCCTTGGGTGGACCTTGGCGAACTGGGGGGGGGGTACGTACGGTCAGAGGCGGTCCCCCATATGGGCAATTCGGGCGATTGCCCCAGGCGCGTCCAACAGGGGGCGCCAAAGCAAAAGAAGAAGGAGAGGAGAGACATTGCGCCTCGATTATTTTTTATTTATTTTTAATCTTTTACAACTTTTGTTTTTAACAACATTAACACAGAACACCACTACTGCACTGCTCCTGTGCCGCCCCACCCTTCATTTAATCACATGTCCTCAGTTTAATCACCACAGCAGCTGCTGGGGCACCGTGCACCTCATCCACTTTCACTTTCGTTTTGTTATGCGCGGAGGTGAAACTACGTGCGGTCAGTGAAAAGATCATGGAAGGGGGGAAAGTAAGGGTGGTGCAGAGAAGAGAAGGAACAGACGCAGCTAAATGTACAACCATGATTGACACTGTTTCACTCAAACAGCAGCTGCAGCTTGAGATCAAACAGGTAAGACATGCTGTTGAACTTTACTGTAAACCACAGTTCAAGTTAATTATGAAGTCAATTAATTTTGTGGTGTGTGGCATTGTGACATAACATACTGTTAAATAATTTAAATAATATATGAGTCTGGTGAAGACCTGCTCTATATGAAAAGTGCCCTGAGATGTCAGATGATTCAACTCTTTAATGAAATTGGCCTGAATTGATCAAAAGTCTTTGTAAAAAGGGGAGATTTGTGTTGAGTTATGACAATTTTTTAATGTGATTTAGTGTCAGGAGTGATGAGGGGATTGTTCCTGTCAGTATGAAGGAACAGGTGAGCTGTTCTAACTGTGTGTGAACAAACATTAGTAATATAAACACTTTCTAAACAACAGTAGTGACTCATTATATTTTTATCATTAAAAGTAAGATAATAAATGCATAAAGCAATGAAAGGGAATAGTATGACAGTAATATGAAATAAACCTGCATATTTTGCTATTGAAAATATATTAATTGGTTAAATCAAAATTTGTTTTCCATATAAAATGTACTAAAGCTTTACAGATTATTGTCCTGATGCAGGCTCAATAAATTTAGTCCTCTGGACAGATTCTTCTTTGTATCAAAAATACTTCTTCAGTCTGAGGAGCTGTGACAAACTCAGTCATCGTTCCTCCTTGATGGAGAGGAACAATGGTTTGAGAGAGGAGTAAAGGAGGCCATCTTTGTGAAAAGAAACCGTCCATCATTAAACAGAGGTGGAGGCCTCCGTGTTCAACTGTCCCCCTCTTACAATGCTGTGATTGCTAGTATCTTACCGTTCACATAAAATATTTGATAATGTTCTTATGGAAACAATTTTTGAATAATGTTCATAATGTGTTAATGCTACATGTTTGTCTCAGGCTACTTCTTGTTCTGCCATTAACTCTAAAATAGTTATTGAATAGATTATATATGTAGGTAAAACTAGATGTTGAACAACCCATTAAAATACACCAGAATCACCAAAATGCAGGAAATGGCATCTATTTTATTCAAAATTTTCTGAGAGAGGACCGCCACTGGCAATCTAGCGGCCGGGGGGGGGGGCGTTGGGGTTGCTCGCCCAGGGCGCCAAATAGGCTAGGACCGCCTCTGCGTACGGTCAGCGGGGGAGCTGACTCGCTGCAGGAGCATTCCTGGAGATATTTTCTCCCCATCCCTCACCACGCACCTCCGCCCTCTTCATCTTAAATTAATACATGTAGGGAATTTGAGTCTCAGGTGTGCTACAACGGTTTTACATCTCTGTTGTTCAGAACCACCTGGGACTCAATTTTATTATGCACTTTAGACATTCATTCATAAACATCCTCATAAAAGTCACATATAGGGAATGGAATGAGCACTGGTTATGGGTGGCGGGATGACATCACTGTCGCCCCCTATGCCTATGCTCACTCACATTTATGCATTTAGATAATTAGGGCCTGGGTTAGAGTTGGAGTGGAGGGGAAACTGGTACAATGCCAGCCTTTGCTCCTCTTTCCTTTTTAAGTACACTTTATAACAACACTCACCAACAGCACATTTGGGGACGGGGGTGTGTGTGTCGGGGTCTTGATTTGTTAATTTCAATTTTATTTATTTATGTATTTTTTTATATATATATATAATTTATTTATTTTTCTCTTACCCCCCTGGTTGCCTGGCGGACATTCTGGGGGTGGGCCGTCAGGGGTTGTCCTGGGATGTGGGGGGGTTCGGGGCCTGTGGGCGAGTGGCTCGTCCTGTTCGGGTGGCCCTGGGGACTCTGGGCTAGGGGTCCTTCCTGGGGTCTTGGGCTTTGATCGCTCCTTCGTCTGCCTCGGGCTTTGGGGGGACGGATCTCTGATGCTTCACAGTCGCTACTAAATGTTCTATTGGAGGAACCTTATTCACTTATGCATGCTCACAACCACACACAAATGGATGCAGGGATGTATATGTAGATATATGCAGATATGTAGATGGGTATATAAATGAATATAAATGTATATGTATGTATACTGTATATATATTTGTAGGTATGGGTATGTTTATTTATAGAAATCTACTGCATGGTCATGAATATTATTAGTCTTTATGCATGTATGTTTCGTTGCTATGTTCTGTCATGTGCTTTGCAGGATTGCGGACGTAGGTTGGGTGTGTTTGCCTTGTGCTCTTTTTGTGTATAATTGCTTTTTTTGGTCTTACTTTCTCTATTCTTTCTCTCTATTAAAAAAAATAAAAAATACATATCGGAGTGAGAGGATGGCTATAAGGTGAGAAGGGAGGCCATCTATAAATGGGAAAAAAAAAAGAAACAGTGGAGGAGCAACGAGCTAACATGCTAACAGACGGAGGAAGGCTTCACCAGCCCCAGTGACGTGCGGTGAGGTTCATGGCTGGTGAGGCACTGTGCAGTTTTTTTTTTCTTTTTCATATAAAAAACAGACGAAAAATGTTCTACACGTTTTGGCTTCTGTCTGCCATAGCTTCTTCAGTGCTTTGGATAGCGTTATTTTCTTCTTTTATAATACATGAACTGAACCCTAGTTTATTCTCCATTTGATTGGCAGCAGTTAACGGTTGTGTTTAAAATCTCATATCAGCAATCTTTACACATACAAACTGTAGCACACAAAAGGCACATTTAATTTGGAGAAAATTTTATTTTAGTCTTACCTTTACTTATAAATTAAATTAAACTATAACAAAATCTATTTTTATTTTACATAAAAGAGCTGTAAGAATTATTACAAGAAAGCCTTACTGTCATCCATCTAATATATTATTTAAACAACTCAAAGTACTGAAGTTTTATGATTTGGTGGACTATAATATTTTGTTAGTAATAGAACCCTCAAATGTTCAAATGTATTTTGTTAAGAGAGAAAGCTGCTACAGTCTAAAGGGAACTGACATTTTTGCAGAACTAGTTTGAAGGGACGGTTATTTCAATACAGGGAGTTGAATTGTGGAATGTTTGGGAAATGATGTTAAAAATGTAAACTCTGTGCTTATGTTTAAAAAAAATGATCAAAACTAAATTGTTAACAAAAAACTAAAACTTTTAGTTAAGTGTATAATGTTCTAGATATTTGTAGATTGTGAAAAGTTACTCTTTTTTGCTCTGTTACTTATAGATAATTATTGTTTGAACTTGCTTTGTTTATGAAAAACGGGCAGATAAAATAAGATTTCTTCATAGTACCGTATTCTCCGGTGTATAATACGCACTTTTTTTGCTCATTTGAATATCCTGCGTATTATACACCGAAGCGTATTATCTATGGATTTTTTCCCATATTTTTAGACCCATTTTTAGCTCTGATTCGCCGTTTTTCATTTTGGCCAAAAATGGTGCAGTACCAGTTTCGGCCGCTATGGGCGCTAATGCGCCCTGTAGTCTGTTTATTCAAACTGTTTAAATTCATGCTGAATAGCAAATGTTATTCCAAAATGTTATTCATGAAAGATTTAGAGTTAGTCATTTTGTACTGTTGGTTAAAGAATATTATTGTTTAACCTGATTGTTGGAAAAAATTGGTTGAAGATTATTATTGTTTACATGGTTTGACTACTGTTGTTTAATCTGATTGTTGGAGATAAGGGGCAGATATAATAAGATTTATTCTTCTTTCTGCTACCTTTCATTTTTTTTACATTTTGTACACTATCATTATGAGATTGTCTTGTATTGTTTCTTTTGTAAAAAAATGAACAAATTTAATAAACATAAACAAACATGAAAGATTTCTCTTCTCAAACCTGCAGTGAAGATTCAGTGACACTGTTTATCTCATTTTAGTTTGAGCTCAGGACAATCTCCTCAGAAGAGACTTTTGTTTTTGTCCTAATTAATAATCAGATGAACAATATCTGTTTTTGCTATTATCATTAACATAGGTCCCATATGTGACGCTTTAATGACGTTGTTTTAACCAAACCAACAGGTTAACAGTGTTGTGTGTAGTGTTAAGATCAGTTTTTATCATAAAATGCTGACATCTGAAACTAACACTTTATCTTTCTGACAATTTGTAATGTTTGATTCAAATTAAAAGTAATAAAAGTATTACTGTCCCTTCAGGAATAACTCACAAAAAGTTCATTACTGAGAGCGATCAGAGAAATGTTTCTGAGGTCACGGTTGCATCACTGCAGTTTCAATGGGTTTGGCGCCATCTAGTGGCCATAAAAAAGACTGTCACGGCAGCGCGTATTATACACCGAAGCGTATTATCTAAGGGTTTTTCTGATTTATTTCCAAAAATATGACAAAGCGTATTATACACCGGAGCGTATTATACACCGAAGAATACGGTACCCTGATGCATGCTCAATAATCCAGGTAGAAAAATCTAAAAAAGCTAAGTCTGGTCCTCTGGACATTAAAAAAAACAAGCAAAAAAAATAGTAGAAACGTTTCGTCCTTCCTCCGAAAGACTTCCTCAGTCTGAGAGGCTGTATTCAGCTCAGTCATAGCACCTCTCACAGTGGATCAACCAGTTTGCTGATGACAGCCTGAAACCAGCTGCTCACATGATCAAGGAGGACCATCAGCCTAACGATGGATCGTTAGCACCCTGATGGTTGTTTGCTATTCACAGAGGGCTGAGTGATACTAGCAATAACAGCATTGTAAGAGGGGGACAGTTGAACCCGGAGGCCTCCACCTCTGTTTAATGATGGACGGTTTCTTTTCACAAAGATGGCCTCCTTTACTCCTCTCTCAAACCATTGTTCCTCTCTATCAAGGATGTGAACATCTTCATCCCTGAAAGAGTGACCGCTGGCCTGGAGATGAGTGTAGACCGCAGAGTCCTGACCTGATGATGTTGATCTGTGCTGGGCCATCATCTATGTTGACAACACCTGGTTTAAAATTAAATCTCAGGAAGTCCAACATTTCACTGATCACATCAACTCCGAGGAAAAATCCATAAACGTGTCGCACCTCCGTATACGTCGCATCTATTATGCGTCACTGGCGCTGACGCGTCGCGTATGTTACGCGTCACCGCAAATTGCCACAGGAGCGTACACGGTAGGACTTTAACAAGATTAACACTTAAAAACAATTATTTGTTTGCTGAAAATTATAGCAAAGATGTGTCTGAGCTGAACTTTTCCTTAATAAATGCAATGGTCAAATCAGCTGAATTAAAAAACATAGTTTTGCTACATCGGTGCTGCGAAGCGTGCACGCGCAGCGAGCGGATACGCTTCATTTCTTTAAAATTTAACAAGATACACACCTAAAAATATATATATTTGTTTGCTGACATTATAGTAAAAGTGTTTCTGAGCTTAACTTTTCCTTAATAAATGCACGTAATGGTCAAATCAGCTGGATTTAAATTGTTTCGCTTTGACGGTCTTCCAAACGGTCGCGCGCTGCGAAAATAAATTGTAAATAAATCGAATTTTTGCTCAAACATCTCCTAAAGCTAATCAGTTGTAAATGTCCATCCAGTGATTACTTTCTGTAAGTTTCATCAAAATATGTCTTGTGGTTCATGAGCTATTTTGCTAACAAACACTGAGGTAACAGTAGTTCAGACCTCCAGAGAGCAGGAGGCCGTGCTGCGACAGAGTAAGTCCGAGCAGAGGAGGCTTCCGTCAGACACATGAGCTGGGAACGGTCGGTGGACCCTAGCGGCTGAAAGTGGTACTGTGCCCCTAGCGGCTGAAAGTGGTACTGCTCCATTTTTTTTGTCAGAATGAATGGAAGCGGTCATATCTCAGCCAAAAATTGGTCTAAAAAATATGGGGAAAAATCCCTAAATATGACGCTTCGCCCTATAAGTCGCAGGACATGCAAATTAGTAAAAAAAAAACTGCGACTTATAGGCCAGAAAATACGGTACTACAAAAAAAGAGCAAGAATTATCCATAAGCCAAGGGTTTAGTACCATTTAAAAAAATTTTTTTAATATGTTTTAAAGAAGTATTTGGATACCCAGCTGAGCTAACAAACCATTGCAATAGTCCAGTCTAGACATGACAAATGCATGAACCAGTTTTTCTGCATCATTTTTAGATAAGAGGTTTCTAATTTTAGTGAAGGTGGTTCTAGTAACGTTTTTAATGTGGGGGATAAAAGAAATGTCCTGATCAAAAATAACACCAAGATTTTTAACATTAGAGCTGGAGGCCAGATTAATGCCATAAGTAGTGTGAAAGACTGAAAAATTAATTCTTATGATGCTCAGGTCCAAAAGCTAAAACCCTGTCTGTGTTCAAAATCAGAAAATTTAGGGTCATCCAGGTTTTTATGTCTTTATTCTTGTAGTCCAAGTAGCTGATTGGATTTATTCATGGACAAATATAATTGTGTATCAAATTTAAAAAGAAGTGTGGTTTTTCTCTTCTGAGGTAGTAACTTTTTTTATGACC
>JBBPBX010083969.1:0-15407 GCA_038048925.1 Garcialebias charrua
TTGGTGCTTTGTGTCGGGGTGAAGTCCTGCAGGCGAAGCGCTTGAAGCCACATCCTCCTTCTTTTAGTCGCTTTACTCGACTTTCCTAGAGGGACGTTGTAAAACGAACAAGTCTCACCTTTTTCTTTTACTCGTTTACGGTGCCTGGAACAATTATAAACACAATAAAAGTCATATTTCCCCACCGCGACCGTTGGCAGTAATGAATACACTGGACGCGCTCCCCCTAGCTTCCGGAAAATTCTGGAAAAATGCGAGTGCGCATGCGCGATGACGTCAACTGGTAAAAGGTCTATTAGAGGGTTTGCCAGCTAGTATGCGGAGCCGGAGTACTTCTCTGCCTTCAGCGTCCAGTTTTCAGTTTGCTGTGCATGGTGGGTCAACAGCTATTGCAAGCCCCACCCAAACGGAGGTTAATGAACTAAAATAGCTTTTGAAACAACAACAGGAACAGCTCAAACTGCTTACTCAAAGCATTGCCCTTCTCCAAACTGCACAAGAGCGCAACCGCTCCCCGCGTCGAGGTCCCATTATATGTCGACGGTGCCAACAGCCCGGACATATTGCTAGGGAATGTGGGGGGCCACATGTTGCTTTCCGTCAGCCATCTTTGTCAGGGCCACGTCAGGGGAGCCAGCTTCCGGAAAACTAGTACCCACTGAGTTGCAGAGCCACAGCTCAGGTGGGGCATCCATGGGCTTGACTAATGCTCTATGCGCAACAGATGCACCTCAACTAATTGCTTCTTGTCCACATGTCGTAGTGAATATGGCTGGAGTGAAGGTGCCTTGCCTGGTTGACACAGGTTCAATGGTGTCCACCATTACAGAGGGCTTCTTTTCTAAATTCTTCAAGCCCTGGAGAGAAGAACGGTTGAAAG
Organism: Garcialebias charrua; assembly: GCA_038048925.1. Taxonomy (NCBI): domain Eukaryota; kingdom Metazoa; phylum Chordata; class Actinopteri; order Cyprinodontiformes; family Rivulidae; genus Garcialebias; species Garcialebias charrua. Next base: position 881 of record JBBPBX010083969.1, read on the forward strand.
CCTGCCACTGGCTACAGCTAAAAGCAGCCAACGGTCTCCCTATTCCTTATATCGGCTATTTGGAAGTGTCTATTGAACTGTGTGGCAAGCTGGTGCCCCATTGTGGGGTGTTGGTGGTGAAAAATCCCTCTGATAGTGGTTTAGTTTCAGTTCATGGTGTTTTGGGGATGAATGTCATAAATAAGTGCTATCAAGAGCTGTTTGGACAGCATGATGATACTCTATTCAATGCTACCCCTGTGGTTTCATCCTCCAAACTCCTGGTTCTGTCAGGGTTTCAGACAGATCAATGAACCCAATGGTGCAGACAAGAGTACACAGGAGGTAGGAATACAAAAATAGATATTTAATGATAATAAATCAAAAAGGCTGACAGGGCAGCAAACTCACTCTTAGGAGACATGATCAACACAGGAGACATCAGGGGAGACCAACGAGGACACCACAAGGAACTAACTGACAGGGAGGCTATATATACACACAGAGACAAGACAGGACGCAATCACAAAACACCTGGGAACAATTAACCAACTAAAGACACAGAGCAAGACTGGTAAACTAATAAATAAAGGTTTAAATAAAAGGAGACTAAACTGGAGGTTAAACCAAGAGTGATCAAAACATGGAGACTAAACCAGAAGGGAAACTAATAAAGGTTAAACTAAGAGTAAAGGTTAAACAGAGTAATCAAACATGGAGACTTGAACTAGGAGAAAGGACTGGAGATGTAGAAACTAAATACAAGAATTAAGAACTGATAAACAAGGAGACCAGGGGAATTATCAAACCTAAACATTAATAAATACTGGGGCAGGATCTAGGGAGTAAGCTAACCATGAAACTAGGAAGACTGGTACAAGGGAAACTAAATAAAACTAAAAAACAAACATCAGGAGCTGGCTGACAAAAAGCAAAAGGAGAACAGACAAAGGATGCCCACTAGATGGTGCCATGGTGCCATCCTGACAGTACCCCCCCACACAAAGACGCCCCAGGCGTCCCCAAGAACCCTCCCCCCCAAAAAAGACAAGGGCGGGCGGAGGGAGGAACAGCAAAGACGGCGGGCCCAAACACAAACAGACAAGGACAAACACCAAGACACAGGCTAAACTAAGGACACGAACACAAAAACGTCCAGGCGGGCAACGGTCCGTCCATCAGGCAGGAGCCGGTCGGCCGGGATGTCGCCCATCAGGTAGGAGCTGGTCGGGCGGTCGGCCGTGAGGCCGTCCCTCAGGTAGGAGCCAGTCAGGTGGTCGGCCGGGATGCCGTCCCTCAGGCAGGAGCCTGTCAGGCGGTCGGCGTCCGGGAGACGTCCCCCTAAGGCAAGAACCACGTTGGCTGGTGCACAGACTTCAGCGAGCGTCGAGACTTCCACGAACACTGAGACCTCCCCGAGTGCTGAGACTTCTTCGAGCATCAAGACGTAGTTGTCGAGCAACGGAACGTCGGCATCGATCGACGGGACGTTGTCCGCTTCGTCAAGCGGCGAGACGGCTGTGGCATTGGGACCCTCTGTCGAGAACGAAGAGTCTGCAGAGCTGGGAGCCCCTGTAGAGGTCGAGGTTGGGTCTTCGTCATTCGCCGAAGAGCCGGAACCAGGAACGGAAGGACCAGGAGACGAGGAACCAGGCAAAGCGTCGATCAGTGACCAGGAGCCAGGAACCATTCTGGGTGCCGGCGTGGCGATGTCTGGAGGCGTCGAGACATCTGGTGAGCAAACGTCTGCGGTACGGAGACCCTCCATCGGTGTCGAGACGTCTGTGGTACGGAGACCCTCCATCGGTGTCGAGACCTCTGGCTGCGAGACCTCTGGCTACGAGACCTCTGGCTGCGAGACCTCGTGGGAGGAGTCCACCAGGACCCTCTCGGGACAGGTAACTAGAGGGGGTCCTTCCTGGGACCCCTCGGCACAGGTAACTGGAGGGGGTCCCTCCTGGGACCCCTCGGCACAGGAAACCGGAGAGGGTCTCTCCTGGGACCTCTCAGGACCCTCCAAAGACGTAGAGGTGTCGGGACCCTCCGAAGACGTAGAGGCGTCGAGACCCTCCGAAGACATGGAGGCGTCGGGACCCTCCAAAGATGTGGAGGCGTCGGGACCCTCCGAAGACGTGGAGGCGTCGGGACCCTCCGAAGACGTGGAGGCGTCGGGACCCTCCGAAGACGTGGAGGCGTCGGGACCCTCCGAAGACATGGAGGACTGACGTCGGGACCCTCCGAAGACGTGGAGGCGTCGGGGCCCTCCGAAGATGTAGGACCAGGAGCCGAAGAGCTGTCCATCGAGTCTGCTACAGGCGAGGAGACGTCCGTCGAGTCTACTGCAGGCGAGGAGTCGTCCGTCGAGTCTGCTGCAGGCGAGGAGTCGTCCGTCGAGTCTGCTGCAGGCGAGGAGTCGTCCGTCGAGTCTGCTGCAGGCAAGGAGTCGTCCGTCGAGTCTGCTGCAGGCGAGGAGTCGTCCGTCGAGTCTGCTGCAGGCGAGGAGTCGTCCATCGAGTATGCTGTAGGCGAGGAGTCGTCCGTCGAGTCTGCTACAGTCGGCGAGGAGACGTCTGCTGCAGTCGGCGAGGAGACGTCTGCTGCAGTCGGCGAGGAGACGTCTGCTACAGTCGGCGAGGAGACGTCTGCTGCAGTCGGCGGGTCGGGCAGAGAGGGGGCCTGAGACCCACGTCCACCCCTCCTTCTGCTGGAGCGAGAAGCCTTAACTGCAACTGGGTCTGGTACAGTAGCTTCAGGTGCTGCAGGTTCTGGAGAGGCAGGTGCTACAGGTTCAAAAACAAGAAAGTCCAGATCTGGTGGAGGACTAGGACTAACTGCCTGAAGTCGGATGAGTGGCTCCAACCAACACTTCTCTACCAGTACTTCGTCCAGAATTTCCTCCATACCAGGGGAGTTAATTAACCAAGGAATAGAAAGATATTCCTGAAACATGGCTGTGGTGGCCTCCCACCTCTCCAACAGATCACAGGAAGAGCCCGAGTTCACATATCTCTGGATGGTGTCACAGAGCCTGGAATAATCCTCAAAAGGGAGTCTGGACAAACAATACTTGTCTGCTGGGTTCATGTTTTATGGTGGTGTCCTATAGTCAGGGTTTCAGACAGATCATTGAACCCAATGGTGCAGACAAGAGTATACAGGAGGCAGGAATACAAAAATAGATATTTAATGATAATAAATCAAAAAGGCTGACAGGGCAGCAAACTCACTCTTAGGAGACATGATCAACACAGGAGACATCAGGGGAGACCCAACGAGGACACCACAAGGAACTAACTGACAGGCAGGCTATATATACACACAGAGACAAGACAGGACGCAATCACAAAACACCTGGGAACAATTAACTAACTAAAGACACAGAGCAGGACTGGTAAACTAATAAATAAAGGTTTAAATAAAAGGAGACTAAACTGGAGGTTAAACCAAGAGTGATCAAAACATGGAGACTAAACCAGAAGGGAAACTAATAAAGGTTAAACTAAGAGTAAAGGTTAAGAGTCAGAGAGTCAGAGTCAGAGAGTCTTTATTGTCATTTGCACCGCATGTGGTACATGAGATGAAAACGAGATTATGTACACGAGGTCCCAGTTACATCCAACAACAAATGAAAGAGAAAAACAGTAATAACATCGAGAACTAACTAAGAAAAACATCAACTAGTAATACACTAAGCCTAATATAGTGGGAATAAACAGCAGCACGAACATGAGTTTGTATGAGCAGATGGTCACAGATGGTCACAGATGAACACAGCAACAAGAAAACATATCAGCATCACCATGATGTGATATTTTGCAGTGTTTATTTTAATTTTATTTTTATTTATTCATGAGTCTAACAGCCTCAGGGTAGAAGCTGTTCCTCAGTCTAGTGGTTCTACACTTGATGCTCCTCAACCTCCGTCCTGAGGGGAGTGGGGCAAAGAGTGAGTGTGCTGGATGAGTGAGGTCTTTCATGATACAGGTGGCTCTTTTCCTGCATCTAGAGGTGTAAATGTCTGTGATGGTGGGGAGACTGACTCCAACAGACTTCTGTGCAGCCTTCACCACTCTCTGCAGAGCTTTTCTTTCTTCAACTGTGCAGCCTCCATGCCACACGTTGATGCTGGAGCACACGATGCTCTCCACTGCACACCTGTAGAACGAGGTGAGAACTGGGCTGCTCAGACCGGCTCGTCTCAGCCGTCTGAGGAAGTAGAGTCTCTGATGACCTTTCTTGATCAGGCTGGTGGTGTTGTTGCTCCAGCTGAGGTTATCATTCATGTGTACACCCAGGTATTTGTAGCTGGAGACCACTTCCACTGCAGACCCACCTATTATCAGTGGGGCATGGGTGTGTTTGTTCCTTCTGAAGTCCACAATCATCTCCTTTGTCTTCTTCACATTCATGTGAAGATTATTCTCTTTGCACCAGCTCTCCAGGTGTTCCACCTCCTGTCTGTAGCTGGACTCATCATTGTTTGTGATGCATCCCACCACCGCTGTATCATCTGCAAACTTAACAATATGACAGCCTGGAAGTGTGGCTGTACAATCATATGTGAGCAGAGTGAACAGAAGGGGGCTCAGCACACATCCCTGAGGAGAGCCAGTGCTGAGGGTTATGGTGGAGGAGGAGAAGTTGTGGATCTTCACGGACTGTGGTCTGTCTGTTAAGAAGTCTAGTACCCAGTTACAAATAGAGGGGCTTAGTCCAAGTGTAGATAGTTTGTCTATCAGAGTTTGGGGGATCATGGTGTTGAAGGCAGATGTGAAGTCCACAAAGAGCAGACGCACGTATGAGTCCTTCTGATCCAGGTGGGTGAGAGCAGTGTGGACCACGGAAGAAATGGCGTCCTCTGTTGATCGGTTCTCACGGTATGCGTATTGATGAGGGTCCTCGTTGATGTTGACGGTTGCCTTGATGTGGGACATGACCAGTTTCTCAAAACATTTAGCGACTATCGGGGTGAGGGCCACCGGTCTATAGTCATTCAGACCAGTCACTGTGGAGCTCTTTGGGACTGGGATGATGGTCGCGGTCTTCAGGCAGGTGGGAACTGACTCCAGTGCAAGTGAGGTGGTGAAGATGTCAGCCAGCACCTCACAGAGCTGGTCCGCACATTCCTTCAGAACTTTCCCTGGGATGTTGTCTGGTCCGGTTGCTTTATGAGGATTAATCTTTCTGAGACTGCCTCTCACTTCTGCTGCGGACACCCTGAGATGCTCTTCATCTGGTGATGAGGTGAGTCTGGTGCTAGCAGGTCTGTTTGGATCATCAAAACGTGCATAAAACTTATTGAGGGCATCAGGCAGAGATGGGTCCCTGGGGCATTGTTTGTTTTTGCCTTTGTAGTCTGTTATGCATTTAATACCCTTCCACATGCTCCGTGGGTCTTGTGAGGTGAACTGTCCCTCGATCCTCTGTGCATACGTGGCCTTGGCCTTCTTAATGCCATCCTTCAGTTCATTCCTGCTCTTTCTCAGTTCCACTTTATCTCCTGACTTGAATGCAGTGTCTCTGGCTGCTAGCAAGGCGTGAACTTCTTTATTTAACCAGGGTTTCCGGTTCGGGTAGGATTTCACATATTTTTTTATGGATACATTTTCAGAGCATGTACTGATGTAACCCAGGACTGAGGAAGCGTACAATTCCATGTCCACTGAACTACCATCAGTGGCTGCTTCTCTGAAAACAGACCAGTTTGTCCTCTCAAAACAGTCTCTCAACATGGGGGAACTATCTTGAGGCCAGATTGTTATTTCTCTTTGTTCCGGCTTCCGGCGCCTGAGTGGAGGGAGTTCTCTTGGGGCCAGAATCAGAGAGTCGTGGTCTGAAGATCCGAGCGCTGGGCGTGTCTTCGCTGTGTATGCCCCCTTTACATTTGTGAAGACTTGGTCGAGTATTTTATCTCCTCTCGTAGCTGCGAAGACGTTCTTATTGAAGGCTGGGAGGGACACCTGGAGATCCACGTGATTGAGATCCACCAGATTAAACAGAGTAATCAAATATGGAGACTTGAACTAGGAGAAAGGATTGGAGATGTAGAAACCAAATACAAGAATTAAGAACTGATAAACAAGGAGACCAGGGGAATTATCAAACCTAAACATTAATAAATACTGGGGTAGGATCTAGGGAGTAAGCTAACCATGAAACTAGGAAGACTGGTACAAGGGAAACTAAATAAAACTAAAAAACAAACATCAGGAGCTGGCTGACAAAAAGCAAAAGGAGAACAGACAAAGGATGCCCACTAGATGGTGCCATGGTGCCATCCTGACAGGTTCATGCCCTACAGAAATGTCATGCAGCTGAAAGGTAGCACACACCTGAGCAGCCTAGTAAGGTTAGGGTGCGAGGCAGGAGGGCCTGCCGCATTCCAGGAGGTGCAATGAAAATTGTGCCTACCACTTGCTGTGAGAAATACTCTGGCACCCCTGTCTTGTTTGAACCCTCTGAGTCTGGTTTACCGGTGGGGTTGTTAGCATCTCCTGCTCTGGTTCAAGTTGTTCGGGGGACTGCTTATATCCCAGTGACAAATGTGGGCAACACAGATGTGTTGCTTTACCCTCGTATCACTGTGGGAACTTTGAATAGTGTTGGAGTGGTGAGTCTTCCAGCGGGTGTGACTGAAGTTCCATTTCTTGCAAATGTATCTTCTCAAACAGTTGTTGCTCCTATCGTGGAAAGGGTAGTGGAAATTGATTTAACATCTTTGTCTGCGGAGGAGCAGGGTCAAGTGCGAGCATTATTGGGTAAATACACTTCTGTGTTTACTACTAATGATCAGGATTTGGGCTGTACCAACCTGATCAGCCATGACATTCCCCTTCTTGATGATGTTCCCATTCGGCAGCGTTACCGTCGAATCCCTCCATCAGAGTATGAACTTGTGAAGGAGCACATAAACTAGCTTTTGGCAGCAAATGTCATTAGTGAAAGCTCTAGTCCTTATGCGTCACCAATTGTGCTTGTAAAAAGGATGGCAGCCTTAGGCTCTGTGTTGATTATCGTCAACTTAACATCAAGACACGGAGGGACGCTTTTCCACTACCGCGTATTGAAGAGTCCCTTGATGCTTTGACGGGGGCCCTGTGGTTTTCCACAATGGATTTGGCCAGCGGTTATAATCAGGTTCCTGTCACAGTAAGCGATCGCCATAAGACTGCCTTTTGTACACCGTTTGGGCTTTTTGAGTGGAATCGCATGCCCTTCGGCCTATGCAATGCCCCAAGTACGTTTCAGCGTTTGATGCAGCGCATTTTTGGTGACCAGCAATGCCAATCTCTTTTGCTGTATTTAGATGACATTGTTGTGTTTTCATCCTCTGTGAGCAGCATTTGGAGAGGTTGGACGTGGTGTTGTGAACGTTTCAAAAGGAAGGCCTTAAAGCCAAGCTCAGTAAGTGCCATTTTTTCCAGCGGGAGGTGCACTACCTGGGTCACGTAATTTCTGACCAGGGAGTAGCCACTGACCCCGCTAAAATTGAGGTGGTAGCAAATTGGCCAGTACCCACCACAGCCACTGAGTTACGTTCCTTTTTGGGATTCGCCAGCTACTACAGAAGGTTTGTGGAAGGTTTTGCTAAGATGGCTGACCCCTTGCATCGTAGAGCCGCAGAGCTGGCTGGTAAAATGTCTAAAAAGAAGGGTGCCCAGAGTATTGTTGGAGCTTGGACTGAGGAGTGTCAACAGAGTTTTGAGGCTATCAAGACCAAGCTCACATCTGCTCCGGTCCTTGCTTATGCCGATTTCTTCCTCCCTTTTGTTTTGGAGGTGGATGCAAGCCATTGTGGTTTGGGAGCGGTCTTGTCTCAGGAACAGGAGAGGAGGATAAGACCCATTGCCTTTGCTAGCAGCGGGTTAAGACCTAGCGAGCGAAACATGTCAAATTACAGCTCAATGAAATTGGAGTTGTTGGGCCTGAAATGGACCATGACAGAAAAATTTAGAGATTATCTTTTGGGTCATCAGTGTATTGTTTATACAGACAATAACCCTTTGAGCCATTTGGATACGGCTAAGCTTGGAGCAGTGGAGTAACGCTGGGCATCCCAGCTTGCTTCCTTTAACTTTGAGTTGAAGTATCGATCTGCTAAGTCTAATCAAAATGCTGACGCTCTTTCTCGCCGGTCTTGGCCAGCTCCACTGGAAGTGACTTCGTTGGGTTCAGGTACTCTTGTGCCTCAGCCATTGCAGTTAGCTATGCAGAGTGAGCAAACACCAGCCATCCAGTCCTCTGTAACTGTTTTTCCCTCTCTTACCTCTGATGATCTCTGTGCCCTCCAGCAGGCTGATCCGGTCCTTCAGGAAGTCCTTTTCTTTTGGCAAAGAAAAGAGCGGCCAAATCGTGATGAACGGCAAGGGCTTTCGCAGTCTGCCCTTGTATTGCTCAACCAATGGGATCGCTTGGCCAAATTGGATGGTTTAATGTATCGGCGAATATTTCACCCAGATGGCGGTGGGGAAGTGTATCAACTTCTCCTGCCAAAGGTCCTGATTAAGGACATCTTGACCCAGGTTCATCAGGAGCATGGGCACCAGGGGGTGGAACGAACCTTGGCGTTGTTAAGGTCTCGCTGTTATTGGCCGGGTATGTCACAAGAGGTAACAGGTTGGTGCAAGACCTGTGAGCGGTGCCAGGTTGCCAAGGATAGCCAGCCACCTGCTAGGCTTTATGGGTCATTGGCTTGCATCAAAACCAAATGATATTTTGGCGATTGACTTTACATTGTTAGAGCCAACTTCCTCTGGGTTGGAGAGTGTATTGGTGATAACTGATGTTTTTTTCCAAATACATATTGGCTATCCCGACCAGAGATCAGCGCGCTTCTACGGTGGCACAGGTCCTGGTTACGGAGTGGTTTTCAAAATTTGGAGTTCCAGCACGCATCCATTCAGACCAGGGCCGCAACTTTGAAAGCACTCTGATCCAGCAGCTTTGTAGTCTGTATGGTATCATTAAATCTCGTACCACGCCTTACCATCCAGCTGGTAATGGGCAATGCGAACGTTTTAATAGAACGCTTCACAATTTGTTGAGAACCTTGCCCCCGTCCCGGAAACGAGACTGGAGTGCTTGTTTGCCCCAGTTGCTTTATGCTTACAACACCACTCCTCATCAATCAACTGGCGAGTCACCTTTTTTTTTAATATTCTGTCAAGAACCACTTCTTCCAATTGATTTTTTGTTGGGAAGAGTTCAAAAACCGGTCGCAGGAACTGTTCATGAGTGGGTCGAAGAACATCAGACTCGCTTGCAAATAGGATTTGAAGGTGCTAGACAAAAACTGAGGACTTCTGCAGAACGCAGAAAAACTCACCATGATAAGAACATCAAAGAAACTCTTCTTCAGGAGGGCCAGCTTGTGTTGATCCGAAATTTGGGGAGTAAAGGTCGTCAGAAGACTCAGGATTTGTGGAGCTCAGTGACTCATATAGTTATGCAAGTTCCAAGAGAGTGTGGTTGTGTGTATTCAGTGGCACCAGTTCATGAACAGACCAGGGTAAGGAGGGTACATCGCTCTTTGCTAAAAGCCTGGATTGGTGCTGATGAACCTACCGGTAATCCAGTTTCTGTTTCTGTTGAAGGTGCATCTCCTGAGCATCACTCTAATTCAGATGACGAGCTGTTTTTGGAGGATGATTTGTTTTTGAGGCCATGGCCTCGGGAGCAGGTACCGCCTGCCCTGCCTGCTGCTGTGTTTTCTGATGCTCTTCCTGGGGTTTCAGGACATGCCGTGGCTCCTTCTGGCGTGACCGTCACTCAACCTACATCACTACCAGTTGTACCAGCAGCAGAGTCTGGTTCCAGCGAGGTGTCTGTGCATAAATCGGCACGATCAACTGCTGGCCAGCATCGTAATCCATATCATCTTCCAAGGCCAGCAGTAAGACAAACACCTTCATCTAAGACCATGACAGCTGTATTTCGACCCTGGTGTTAAATTAGACCATCGTCGGGGCGTCGATGCAGTTTGGGGGGGTGGATGTGGCAATATGCCCTATAGGCCTTGAACGCACCATAAGTGCTGAGATATGATTGGGTCTGGTGCTGGCTGCCTGTGTATAAAGGACCCTCCCTCATTGGCTGATCATACATCATTCTTCTTCCGGTTCAGAGGTGGCGTTTGTGGCGTGGCACGCCAGTTGTAAATACATGCACGCTCTGATAGTGCGTTTAAGGAAGTTATATCGCTGATCTATCGTCTCACAGCGGTGGACATATATTGCTGACCTATCATCTCACAACGGTGCTGCTGTTTGTCCTTGACCGTTTGTTTACCTGCTGTGCGGGTTGTCCTGACTGGCGTTTCACCTGGCTGGTCCGTGGGCTGTCGTCTTGTCGTCCTGGCGCTGGTTTGATGCCCGCTGTTCCGGCCGGCGTTGGGCTGGCTGCACCTCCCGTCCTGTGTGGCTGTTCGAGGCCGACTGAGGTTCAGCCCGGACTAGTCGTCCTGGTGCCAGCGTGAGTGGCGTCTCCTGTGACGCTGTGGTTCTTCCAGGACTCTTTGAACAGCTGCGGCTCGATTAATCAAACATCTCTCAGGCGGTGGACGATTTGCCTATGAGGTTTTCTTTTCTTTTTTTTTTTTGAATATTGTATTTAATTGCACTTTTATTGTTGCCTGGAGTTATAACTGCCTTTTTAACTGTGAATTTTTAAATTTAGGATTTTATTAAACAAACAATTGTGCAATTTATTGGTGTCTGTGTGAAGTGTCTCCTGCCTCATCTGCAACGGGTCTATGTGCCTTAAGGGTAATTTTTAATAAAGTTTTTAACCAAATTCATTTAAAAAAATAGATTATGTATTTATTTATTTTTAAACTAAAGTTGCCTACAGTATTTTTATCCATACCCGTCCGGCTACACATAGGACAGCTCAGTAACGTTAGAGTGAACATTGTTCATAAAAACAGTAAAAGACCTATCAGATAAATAAGATTTAAAACAGTTTAAAACATTGCCAGAAATACCAAACAGAGCTCTCAATCTGTTAAGAACAGTGTGACCCACAGTATCAAAGGCTGAAGTCAGATCCACTCTCTTGTTGAGAGTTCGTAAATTTGAACATATTACGCCCATTCTCCATAACCTTCATTGGCTTCCTGTCGCCTACAGAATTCAGTACAAAACTGCTCTCATTACACATCAATGCTTACACGGAACTTCACCAGATTATCTGAAGGATATTCTTATTCCATACTCATCCACCCGTTCGCTGCGGTCACAGAACAGCAATCTCCTTCACATTCCGAGAACCAAATTAAGGACCATGGGAGACCGGGCTTTCAGTGTGGCTGCCCCCCGCCTGTGGAACTCTCTTCCTGACTGTCTAAGAGCCCCACAGTCTGTGGTTGACTTTAAGAGCGGCTTGAAGACCTTTCTTTTCGACCAAGCATACTCTACCTCCTCATGATTCTACTTTTGATCTTAGCTGATATTGTTATTGATTTTAATTGTTTTATTATTTGTTTTATTGTCATTTAATTCTGTTGCTCCTTGTAGCACTTTGAGATTTTCATTAATGAAAAGTGCGTTATAAATTGGATTCATTATTATTATTATTATTATCCAGACAGTGTAGTTTCCAGAATCAGATGCGATCAACACATCACTAGAAACTTTTAATAATGCCGTTTCTGTGGAATGCAGTCTATGAAAGCCAGATTGGAAATTGTCCATAAGATAATTTTCCTCCATAAAAAAGTTCAATTGTTGTGCTACAACCTTCTCAAGGATCTTTGACATGAATGGAAGTTTAGAGATAGGTCTGTAGTTTTCAGGCAGAGAGGAATCCAGTTGTACAGAACTTTGGTTGGCCTTGTTGCTTTTGTAAGTGCTCTTTAAATAAAATGGTATGGTATGGTAATTATCATTTCAGAGTTATAAACATCTGTTAAACGTGCAGCATTGAAGTGGTTAATGGCCCAACTGGGACGTACAGGAACTCACGGCTTAGGAATTAGATGGGGGAGGGTGAACTCAAACCGGACTGGCATGTGGTCTCAAAACACATTATCACCAATTTCAAGATTAATAAATAAATAAATAAATAAATTGTTAAATGATCTTGATCCTAAAAAATCTGCAGGTCCAGATGAACTTCCACCTTATTTCTTAAGGCTGGCTGCTCATATCATCACAGTCCCTGTGACCCACATCTTTAATCTGTCCATAAGCCAAAACACCATTCCGGATGCTTGGAAAACAGCCTTTGTTCTTCCTTTGCTGAAGGGAGGTGACCCCACCTCACTGAACAATTATCGACCGATCTCTAAACTCTGCATCTTAGCCAAGGTTCTAGAAAAACTGATAAACTCTCAGATCAAAAATTATCTGGACTCATTTAACATCTTACCTCTCCATCAATCTGGTTTCAGGAAAAAACACAGCACAACAACTGCTTCTCTGAAGGTTCTGAATGATGTTGTTGAAGCATTGGATGCTAAGGATTATTGTGCTGCACTTTTCTTAGATCTGTCTAAAGCTTTTGACACTGTGGACCATAACATCCTGTGTCATAAGCTCTCAGAAATCGGTTTCTCTGATCACACCATCGGTTGGTTTTCTAACTATCTTTCCAATCGGAGGCAATGTGTTCAACATAACGGTACTTCTTCCAGCTATTTAACAGTTAAAAATGGTGTACCACAAGGCTCAGTTTTAGGACCAACTCTCTTTACAATCTACATAGCTAATGTAGGTCACTGCATCCCTGATGCATCCTTACATTTCTATGCTGATGATACAGTTGTTTACTGCCGAGCTAAAACAGTAGCTAAGGCTTTCCAGTTACTGCAATCCGCTTTTGACATCATCCAGTCAGATTTGTTCCATCTCAAACTTGTCCTAAATGCTGATAAAACAAAAGGGATGTTTTTTTCAAGTAGGAAGGCGGTTCCAACAGATCTTCCTCTGATTTTATCCTCAAATGGTGTCCCTATTGAGTTTGTTGATTCCTATAAATATCTGGGTATACTGGTCGATTCACATCTCTCTTTTAAACTCCACGTGGAAAACCTAGTGAAGAAATTGAAAGTTAAACTGGGTTTCTTTTTCAGAAACAGATCATGCCTAACACTGAATGTTAGGAAACGCCTTGTATCTGTGACTTTCCTTCCCTCCATTGATTACGGTGACATTCTCTACATGAATGCTCCTACAAGCACCCTGCGGATGTTGGATGTTGTCTATCATGGTGCACTAAGATTCATAACTGGCTGTGATTATCGTACCCACCACTGCACCCTGTATTCACTGGTTAACTGGACATCATTAACCTCACGCAGACTCTTCCACTGGTACACTTTCATCTTTAAATCACTTCTTGGTTTGCTGCCCTCATACATCTCCTCCTACATGTCTTTGCGTGAGTGCAGCTACAGTGTGCGCTCTCAGGACATGATTACCTGCAGTGTTCCATCAGTGAGGACTGAACTTGGAAAAAGGGCCTTCTCCTACTCTGCTCCTGCTTCATGGAATATCTTACAAAAAGATCTGAAGCTCTCGACCTTGACTTCTCTAAATGTTTTTCAGAATCTGTATGAATCCGGCAAAAACCAATGCAGATTTGTTCCTGTCTTTGATTTTATACGTCTACCTTATAATGTTTTGCTAGTTTTTTGATACTTTGTTTAAAAAAAAATGTATTTATCTCTTTTGTTTTCTATTGTTTATTGTTTATTGTTTAAGGAAATTCTACCATTGCTGTTCATCGTTCTTTAGTTTTAGCAGGTCGCTTTCGTAAATGAGCCATGAGGCTCAATAAGATTTACTTGACTAAATAAAGGTTGAATGAATGAATGAATTACTAACAGTCATAGCACGAGTTAAAACAAGGTCCACTGTATGTCCGTGCTCTTGGATGGGACCATTTACATGCTGATTTAGATTAAATGAGTCCAATAAATCTAAAAAGTCCTTAACCAAGGGCTTCTCATGACAGCACAAATGTAAATTAAAGTCCCCAATGATGAAAACCCGATCATATTTTGGTATGATTTCAACCAAGAAAACAGAAAATTAATTTATGAAATTCTTAGATCGAGGTGGGTGGTAGACGAGTGCACATAAAGTCGAAGGCGAATGGCCGAGTTCAAAGACGATCAGTTCAAAGATGGAGCAGGAAACTGGGATGGGCAGTTGTTTACAGTCAAAAGTTGATTTGAATATTGTTAATAATCCGCCACCGCACCGGCGTGATGGCCACGGTGCTTTAAAATACAGGCAGTCGGGGGGTAATAATTCCGTTAAGATGTTGGACTCAACATCCAAGATTTTGTGATGAAGAAAAAGGCCAAATCATGCTCTTGAAAGTAGTCCCTGAGGATAAAAGTTTTGTTGGTAACAGATCTTGCATTGACCACACTCGTCCTGATACTGTCCAAGGTAGACTCAGCAACGGCGCAGGGTGCGTGTGCCAGCGGCTGCAGATTCTTTATAACAGCCCCTCCGGATTGGCCAGTTCGCTGCACTAGCCAACAACTCCCATTGTTTACCTGGTCCAGGCGCGCTGGAAGCTGGCGATGGAAACCATGACC
>JBBPBX010083970.1:0-15406 GCA_038048925.1 Garcialebias charrua
TTTTGGTCCGAGATGGGTGCAGATGGCATGGCAAACTCTCCTGACAATGATGGATACTGTTGATCGTGACAAACCGAATGCATTTGCTGTTTTACGGAGTCTGCCCTCATCACTGAGGTAGTACAGAGTACATGCTACCTTTGTTAGCACGTCGACGGGCGACCGCATGTTTGTCGTTTGGCCCTCGATGAAAGGACGAAGTTCTTCTGCCAAAGCTGTTAGGGACGCTTTGGACATACGAAAATTCTCTCTCCATTCATTCTCGTCGACAACATCATTTACGAAGTTATCCCACCACTTGCTTGTCCTTCCAGGACGTATCCAGCAGCGCCTCCTGTTCCTCCTTGTTTGCCTCAAAGCCTGGTTCAGCACAGCGCGAACTCGAAGTCTGTTCGCCTGTCGTCTCTTCGCAGCACTTTCATTCAAAGCAGCTACATTCCGGTGTAGATTAACAAGGATACTTAACAGACTTTGCATCATGCGTACCACACACATCAGTATGACATACTCCGACGCCATTTTTGTTTACAATGTGCTGTCGCTCCACGCATGCGTGAAATATACGTGCGCATGCGTTTCCACGCGCAGCGGGAGATGTTTACATTATCAGCGGGGGGTCAGCGAAAAACTTCCACCTTGAGAGCAGGGTTGCAAAAGTATCGGTGTCATCGAGGGGGCCCAGCAGCGTCGTGTAGGCGATAAGCAAAGTCGCAAAGAGAAAGTAGCGGTTACACTCAAAATACGCGCCGTGTAAACTGGCCCTAAGAGTTAATCGCTGCTCTGACTTTTGCGTTTGTTTGTTTGTGTGTTTGTTTGTTAAACATTTCTACTTTAAAATTTGTTTCTGTTAATGCTCGAGGCTTAAGAGACATTACTAAACGCAAGGCAGTTTTTCTTTATGTGAAACAGTTTGATTCTGACTTTTGCTTGGTTCAAGAATCGCATTCTACTGAAGATGACCACAACTTCTGGAAATCACAATGGGGCGAGGACCTGTGGATGTCGCATGGAAACCATCACTCAGCTGGAACGTTAACCCTGAAGCACAAGTTTAAGGAGAAGGTTATTTACACCATGTCTGACCCAAATGGACATTATGTGTTAACAGTTTTTTGTTACTGCAACCAGTTCTTTTTATTAGGTAATGTTTATGGGTACACTAACACAAGAGAAAACAAAGAATTATTTCAAACACTAAGTACTACCTTTGAAAGTATCAAGGAAAGGTTTACTGATATTAAAATATTACTGGGAGGAGACTTCAACTTCACATTAAATGATGATTTGGACAGATGGCCTAGCAGAAATAAAACCAACTGTTTTTTGAATGATTTTATGAATGAACAAGGTCTTCATGATATCTGGAGAGTTACTAACCCAAATAGTAAAGAATTTACTTGGACAAACAAGGCTGGTTCTTTACGATCCAGAATAGACTTTTGGTTAATATCGGAATCCCTTACTCAATTAATTTGCAAAACAGAAATTATGCCTACTCCATTAACAGACCATAAAGCAATTGTATTAACTTTAAACTTATCTCCTGATAAGCCAACTCAAAGATACCCAGCATACTGGAAACTAAATAGTTCTTTATTACAAAACGAATCTTTAATTGAAATAATAAGAAGAAAAATCTCAGAACGTTTTGAGACTGCAGAAGATACAGGGGAATATCAAAAACAATGGGAGCTTTTAAAATATGAGCTGAGAAGATTGTTTATAGAAACAAGTTCTAAACTAAAAAAGGAAAAGAAATCAGATGAAAGTAATCTGATAGCCAAATTAATCTCGCTATCATCCATATTGCCTGAAAATCTATCTGAACAACAGCAAGCAGATCTCCTAACTGCACAACTAAAACTTGATCAATTATATATCAATAAAGCTAAAGGTGCATTTGTACGTTCAAGAGCGAAATGGTTAGAGGAGGGTGAGCAAAATTCTAGCTATTTTTTTAAGTTAGAAAAACAAAGGCAAAATAAAAATAGTATAAATAGACTCTCTTCAAATGGTGATATCATAGAAGATCCAAAAGAACTATCTAAAATGTGTGAGAACTTCTATAAAAAACTATATACCTCAACCATTTCACCTGTTCATATGAATGATTTCTTTAACAATCTAGGTAATATTAAGACAATTGGAGATTTCAAAAAATCAATTTGTGACTCTCCCATTACGCTTACAGAAATCTCAGAGGCTATTAAAAAACTTAAATTAAATAAATCTCCAGGTACTGATGGGCTAACTTCTGAATTTTACAAACTATTCACGGAAGAACTTGCTCCCTTTTTGCTGAATGTTTTTAGAGAAAGTATAGATAAAGAACAATTACCGTCCACTCTATGCCAAGGCTTAATTACACTCATCCCAAAACCACAAAAAGATGTATTAGTTTTAGACAACTGGCGCCCCATCACATTATTAAATAATGATTATAAAATTTTAGCATTATGCTTAGCAAATAAATTGAAAAAAGTACTTCATGATGTTATTGGGGAAACTCAAAATGGTTTTATGGCGGGAAGACACATAATTGATAATATAAGGCTTATCTTAGATTTATTAGACTACGCAGATTTAATATCAGAAAATAGTTTTGTTCTCTTTCTTGACTTCCATAAAGCGTTTGACTCACTGGAACATGATTTTTTATTTAAAACTTTGGATCTGTTCGGTTTTGGTGAGCACTTTAAGAAATCAGTACGCACCCTTTATGCTGGAGGCAATAGCTCAATTAAACTAGCTCATGGAACCTCTGGCAGATTTAATGTTGAGCGTGGAATTAGACAAGGTTGTCCAATTTCTCCATTTTTGTTCCTTCTTCCTATGGAGATTTTAGCACATTTCATTAAAAACAGCTGCATAAAAGGTATTCAGATTGCTGGTAGAGAAATATGTCTGAGCCAACTGGCAGATGACACAACTCTATTTCTAAAAGATTGCTCTCAAGTAAAGTGTGCTGTTGAGCTGCTTGGTGAATTTTCTGCAGCCTCAGGTCTCAACCTTAACTTATCTAAATGTGAGTTACTCCCTATTAAAACATGTCATGACACAGAGATCTCAGGAATCCCAGTAAAACACAAAGTTAAATATCTTGGTATCTATATTATAAAAGAGGAGGACCAAAGATTAAGTGATAACTTTAATCCCCTTGTTACTGTAATTCAAAAAAAATTCAATTTATGGGTACAGAGAGATTTATCCATCTCCGGTCGTGTATTACTTTCTAAGGCTGAAGGTCTCTCCAGTTTGGTTTATGCGACTTCTGCCTTGGAGGTTCCCAAGGACATCATTTCAAAAGTGGATAAAACATTGTTTGATTTTATTTGGAAAAAAAAGGTTCATCTAATCCGAAAAAATGTTATGATAAATAAGCTGTGCTCTGGTGGGTTTAATGTATTAGACTTACAGACTCTAAACTCCTCCTTTAAAATTAAATGGATCAAAAGATATCTCTTAAATCCAAACTCTTTGTGGAACTTCATTTCAACACATGTATTTGAAGCATTGGGTGGTTTGTCTTTTATTTTAAGGTGTAATTACAACATTGACAAAATCCCGATCAAACTCTCCAATTTCCACAAACAGCTGTTTTTGTGCTGGACTCTGGTTCACAAACACAATTTCTCTCCACACAAATACTATATCTGGAATAACAAAGACATTTGTTTTAAACATAAATCTATTTTCTTTAAAAATTGGTTTGACAGAGGAATAGTTCATGTACATCAGTTATTCAACAAAGACGGCAACACTTACTCTTACAGTGAATTTTTAACTACGTATAACTTTCCAGTACTACCAAAAGAATTTGCAATTGTCTTTGATGCAATTCCATCTGGTGTAAAAATGTTGATGTCAAATCCTGTACAAAACAGCACGAACTATTTAACTGAAGAATTATTCATTGGTAACTCTGACCCTTTTTTAAGTGAAAAAACAAATAACAAATGTATTAGAGAATTAATAATTAGAGAATGTATTAGTAAACCTGCTTCTATATTCTTCTGGGATAATTTATTTAATGATATCTGTTGGAAAGATGTTTGGTTGTTACCTAGAAAATACTTTATAACTAATAAGATTCGAGAAGTGTCCCTAAAGATTCTGCATAAATGTTATCCTGTAAACTATATAATCTCCAAGTACCGTCCAAACGTAGACCCAATGTGTTCACTCTGCCACAGCTCTGAGGAGACCATCATCCATCTCTTCTGGGACTGTTCTCATACTCAGGTGTTCTGGAAAGACATTTTCATGTATGTAAATAGAAAGTTAGAAATTGACCTACCATTTGACGCTAAAATTATACTGTTTGGTTTCTTTTGTCCAAATATTTCAAGTAAGAAAGTTTTTGTTGTAAATTTAATACTACTCTTAGCCAAATTTTACATCCACAGTTGTAAATTCTCCTTGCTAAAACCTAGATTTATAGTGTTTTCTAATTATATTTCCTCTTACTTAGCTACTTTAAAGTACTGTACTAATGCCAAAGCTTTAAAAACTAAAACAATCTGTAACGAATTTCTGTTGTAAGCTGCCCAAAACACATTTTTGTTTTTGTTTATGTGCCTTTATTCTCTTTTGTGCTATGCATGCCTTAAGTCTCGAGCCATGTTTGACATTGTAAGTTTTTTTTTGTACTTGTTTCTTTTATAAATAAATAAATAAATAAATAAATAAATAAATAAACCACCCCGTGGCTACTTTAAAGTATTGTACTAATGCAAAAGCTTTAAAAACTAAAACAATCTGTAACGAATTTCTGTTGTAAGCTGACCAAGACACAATTTTGTTTTTGTTTGTGCCTTTATTCTCTTTTATGCTATGCATGCCTTAAGTCTCGAGCCATGTTTGACATTGTAAGTTTTTTTTGTACTTGTTTTTTCTATAAATAAATAAAAAAATAATAATAATAATAAAAAAAATATATATATATCTTGGAATATTAATGGGTGTGGAAATCCAACTAAAAGGCGCAAAATATTGGCTTATTTAAAGACAAATCAAGCAGATATAATATTTCTTCAAGAGACTCACCTGAATGAAGGGGAAGAGGTGAAGTTTAAAATGGGCTGGGTTGGTCATATTTTTCATAGTTCTCTTTCAAGTGCTCGAAACGGTGTAATCATCCTTGTTAGAAAAAATATTAATTTCTCATTTATAAAACAAGTTAAAGACTCAGAGGGACGGATGATTTGTGTCCAAGCAATGATAGAGGGAGTAAATGTGACACTTTGTAACATTAATGCACCAAACTTAGAGGACCCTCACTTTTTTCATAAAGTAAATAGTGTCTTGGGGGAAATGGCGGGGCAAATATTATTGGCGGGTGATTTCAACGAGGTGATGGATCCTTTTCTTGATAAGAGTGCATTCAAAGGTTCGCTTAGCTCTAAAGGAAGAGATGCAGTTCATATGTTAAATGAAGATATGGGCCTAGCTAGCCGATGTATGGAGGCTAATGAACCCTGCTAAAAGGGAATATACTTTCTACTCTCACTGTCATAAATCTTATTCCAGGATTGATCTATTTTTATTTTCAAAGCTCATGATGCATAATGTGTTAAGTTGTGATATAAAAACTATTGCACTGACTGACCACGCAGCTGTTGAACTCTGTTTAAAACTAGGAATGGGGAATGCGAGGGGTTCAAGGTGGAGAATGAACATTTCCCTCTTACAAGATAAATCTTTTAAGGAGTTGCTGGGGGAGGATCTAAAACACTTATTTGAAATAAACATTGGCAGTACAGAGCATATTCAAACTGTTTGGGAGGCCTCTAAGGCTTATGTGAGGGGTAAACTTATAGCATATGCTTCAAAAAAGAAAAAAGACAGCCAACAAAAAATCCAAGAATTGGAAAAAGAGATCAAATTTAAGGAAAACAACTTAGCGAAGCAGTATGATGACTTACTTTATCGAGACATTTGTGGGCTTGAATTTCAGTTAAATGAAATTTACAACAAGAAAGTGGAATATTCCTTGTTCGGGCTAAAAATTACATTTTATGAGGGAGGGGAGAAAACTGGGAAGTTATTAGCAAGACAAGTTAAAAAATAGGATTTTTCTAATACTATCCCTGCTATAAAACAAGGTAATAAATTAGTAACCTCACCAAAAGACATAAATAATGTGTTTAAGCAGTATTACGGAACATTATATACAGCCACAATGTCTACTGAGATGGACCAAAGAGGGAGGGATCTTTTCTTATCTAAACTTGATCTTCCTAGGTTACTTCAGGAACATGTGGAGGGGTTGGAAGCACCAGTAGCAGAGGCAGAAATTAGAAAAGCTATTTTGATGATGAAGGTAGGAAAATCACCTGGCTATGACGGTATCCCCGCAGAATATTATAGAACATATATCGATATTCTGGCCCCAGTGTTACAAAAAGTATATCAGGAAACCTTTGAGAGAGGACAGCTTCCCCCTACTTTCAATGAAGCATTAATTTCTCTAATCCCAAAAAAAGATAAAGACAGTACAGATCCATCAAATTATAGGCCCATCAGTTTGCTTAACGTAGATTGTAAAATATTAACCAAGGTGCTGGCTTTAAGCTTGCAACGAGTCCTTCCCAGCATTATACATCAAAATCAGAGAGGCTTTATGAAAAACCGTTCTTCTTCTGATAAGATGAGAAAATTGATGCACTTGATGTGGCTGAGCCAGTCAAAGAATGAGCCAGTAGCTGCCATCTCCTTAGATGCTGAGAAAGCATTTGATAAGGTGGAATGGGACTTTCTTTTCTTGGCCTTGTCAAATTTTGGATTTGGACCACATTTTACTAAATGGGTTAAAATATTGTATAAGGAGCCAAAGGCTGCAGTAATAACCAATGGTATTATTTCACCTTTCTTTGGGTTATCACGTGGGACCCGGCAGGGTTGCTCTCTCAGCCCCTTGTTGTTTAATATTTTCATAGAAACTCTGGCAGTGGGTATTAGGGCAAATAAGGACATTAA
The DNA here is from genome assembly GCA_038048925.1 of Garcialebias charrua. Taxonomy (NCBI): domain Eukaryota; kingdom Metazoa; phylum Chordata; class Actinopteri; order Cyprinodontiformes; family Rivulidae; genus Garcialebias; species Garcialebias charrua. Next base: position 6,979 of record JBBPBX010083970.1, read on the forward strand.
AGGGATATTCATGGGTCAACAAGAACACAAACTGCTTCTTTACGCAGATGATATTTTAGCACTCGTCACCCATCCACTTACATCCTTGCCACATCTGATGGACACCATACAGTCGTATTCAGAGGTGTCGGGATACACAGTAAATTGGACTAAGTCAGAGGCCATGCCATTATCTGCTTTATGTCATTCACATATGGTAGAAAATTTTAAATTTAAGTGGACACCTAAAGGTATGAAATATCTGGGTATTAGACTTAGTCAGGATTTGGAAGAATTACCTTTACTAAATTTTAATCCGGTGTTGTCAAAAATTAAAACAAATTTTGAAAAGTGGGAAAAGATCAAATTAACTTTGTGGGGTAAGATTAATATCATTAAAATGATCACCACCCCTCAGTTTAATTATCTGTTAATGATGTTGCCCATTACAATTCCGCCAGACATTTTTAAAAGGTATGAAAACTTGATTAAACTTTTCTTGTGGGGAGGTAAAAGAGTGAGAATAAAACTAGATAAATTATATGCCTCTAGAAAAGGGTGGTCTAGGACTCTCAGATTCAAAGCTTTACTATTTATCATTTGAAATGGTTAAATTAGTTAAACACTGGGAGGAATCTGTGAACGGGCAGGAATGGATAAACATTGAAACTGATGTTTGTTCACCATTCCACCCAAGACACAAACTGTCTCAAAAAACTGACACAACAAATCCGGTTCTTATTCACTCTAGAGAGGTTTGGTCAAAAGTCCATAGAATGTTAGAGCTTCCACATCAGGTACAGGCATATGCATCTCTCTGGAATAATCCTGCTATATCTATTGGTAAACAACCTGTGTTTTGGGGGCAGTGGCATTCACGTGGCATACACACCATCGGTGATTTGTATAAAGATGGACAATTTATGTCCTATGAGGAGTTGACTTGTACATTTGAATTGGAAGGCAGAACAAATCTATGGAAATATTTACAGATGAGACACTGTGTGACCTCCAAAATCAAAGACAGTGTGGAAAATAAGATTTTAGATTTTTATTAGGTTGCCACGTGATCGCCACATGACCTCTCAGTTTTATAAACTTTTAAGTTGTAGTTTGAGTGGTGAATCGTTAAATATCAAACTTATTTGGCAAAGAGATTTGAAAATTGAGTACACAAAGGAAGAATGGCTGGAGGTCCTATCAGGGAGCGGTAAATATGTGAAAGAAGCCCGAAATAAATTCATATACAGTAGTATAAAGTGTTGCATAGATATTATCATACTCCTACTAGATTGCACAGAATGAAACTAATGACAGACAATTTGTGTTGGAAATGTAAAAAAGAGGTGGGAACATACTGTATTTACATTGTTTTTGGGAATGTTCTCTGATTGCACCTTTTTGGACTGAAGTTTTGAAGGTTCTGAGTGCATGGTTTGGCTCAGAAGTTCCCCGGACCCCAGAACTGTGTTTACTGGGAGACAGATCTCAAATGCTGGACATTTCCAAAGAAGCCCTTTCAGTTATTATGGTCGGTCTTGTGACAGCATCCAGGATCATCTTAAAACATTGGAAGACCATAAAGCGTCCTGAAATCAATGATTGGATTAAATCAATGATCGACGTAGCTTCTTATGAAGTCATGCTCAGTAACTTGAAAGGGAGCAGAGACAAAAATTGGGACAGTTTTTGGGACTCATTAAAAAGCGTAACAATGACCTAAAATGATACTGCTTTGTCTTACGTTTTTATTTTTTGTTTGTTTCTCGGTTTTCTGGACTTTTGAATCACACCAATTACAGTAATTACAGAAATGTTTTCTTTATTTTTTTTTTTTAATTTACCATTCCACCTGTAATCTATTGTGGTCTGGGGGTGGGGAATAGAGGGAGGGGGTGCACCAGCTTTATGTTCTTTATTTTGTTTTTTTTTTTGTTTTAAAAAAAAAAATGTTTTTTATGTTTATTTTGTGTACATGTGCATAAAATTAATAAAAAACTTTAATTACAAAAAAAAGATTACTGTAGTGTATAAAACAATAAATCAAGGTGCTGTAAAACAGGGTGAACTACTAAAAACAAGAACATATCTGCTTTGATTTTTCTACTGGCATAATCAAATGTTTGAAACCCCTTAAATAAATCAAGATGGACAACTTTAGTCCTGTTGCAAGATGTTCCAGTTTGCAGGGGCTGAGTAGGAAAAGGCCTTTATGATAACTAACAGTTATTGAACATACATATTTAATTGTAATAAAATAGATCAGTTTTCTGACTTATCTATATTTTAGATGTAAATTGAGCAGAGTTTGACTGACACATATTATCATCTTTAATTCACGGGTTCTCATCTTTTTCAGATTAATAACCAATAATTCTATGACATATTTAATTAAACTCACCACAGTTTTAATGAGAAGTGTGTGCTTGAAAGGATGCACACAACTCTGTAATGTTTGACTTGATGTGAGACACTGAGTCTTAAATCGTTCTCAACACAAAGTCTTGCTCTGTATTTTGTTTTCATATTTGTCAGAATCCACTTTCACACATGTATGTTGCAGCAAAGAGCATCAAAGTCTGTATGCTGATGAAGATTCTCAGTCATCCAGGACACGATAAAATCAGAACAAGCGTTCAATACAAAAACAACTGGACTTTATTTGTTACAGAAAATGTTTTGCCCTTCATCCAAAAGGCTTTCTCAATTCAAAGAGCAGGCTGTGTGAGAGAGTGAGGTTATAAACAGACTGAGATGACACACACCAACCTATGTAAATTGAAAGCTGTGATAACACACACACACATACCTGAGATAACAACACACATCCTATTGACAAATCACACATCACACCTTAACAGTAGGGGTTTCTTAAAGTCTTTGTTAGTCTAATTCACAAAAGCGGCTCCTCTGTTTTCATCAAGTGTGAACCGTCTGGGAATCAGACCTAAAGCTGCATTATAAGTTTTTGAAAGTTGGAACCTGAGGCCCCCCCCTCTGTTAAGAGAAGGCCTTTCTTTTTTCACATAAACAGCTTCTTTCACACCCCTCTCAAACCATCTGTGTTCTCTGTCCAAAATGTGCACATTCTGGTCCTCAAATGAGTGTCCCTTGTCCGTGAGGTGGAGGTGAACAGCTGAGTTTTGTCCAGAAGAGGTGGCTCTCCTATGTTGGGACATTCTTCTGTGAAGAGGCTGTTTAGTTTCTCCAATGTAGAGGTCTGGACAGTCCTCACTGCACTGGACCAGACTGGTGCACCCTAAGGACAAAACACCTACACACAAACAGAGTGGTGTAGTGTATGCGGTCCAGTGCAGCGAGGACTGTCTCGTACCCCCAGGGGTATGAGTACCCCACTTTGGGAAGTACTGGCCTAAGTTACAATTAGCAGAGCATTAGTTGAAATTAGCTATGCTTTAGCTAGGCTGGGGGCATACCCCAAACCCATTCCACCCACCACACACACAAACACCTTGGTATATTTTTACAAAATCTACTCAAATTTATGAATTTTCCGGCCATTTCAGGCACATTTGACTAAATTATTAGAATTAATAAAACTACATAAAATGAGTGTATTGTATATGTACTGAAAGGTATATTAATGAGCTTTAAGTTGAACTTTATCAGAGATCATGGTTGAAAATTGCACTACTACTCAATGATTAATTTTTTACTGCATCAAACTGTACTTTTATCACAACTTACTCTGCACCAGATAACCTCATGCTACAGGCTACCCTGAGCAACCTACCAGGTGTAAGGGAACACCTCACCTCAGAGACACATCACCATCCATCCATCCATTTTCTTCCGCTTATCCGGGGTCGGGTCGCGGGGGTAGCAGCCTAAGTAGGGAGGCCCAGACTTCCCTCTCCCCAGCCACTTGGAGCAGCTCCTCTGGGGGAATCCCAAGGCGTTCCCAGGCCAGCCGAGAAACATAGTCCCTCCAGCGTGTCCTGGGTCTTCCTCTGGGTCTCCTCCCGGTGGGACATGCCCGGAACACCTCACCAGGGAGGCGTCCAGGAGGCATCCTAACCAGATGCCCGAGCCACCTCAACTGGCTCCTCTCGATGTGGAGAAGCAGCGGCTCTACTCCGAGTCCCTCCCGGATGACTGAGCTTCTCACCCTATCTCTAAGGGAGAGTCCAGACACCCTGCGGAGAAAACTCATTTCAGCCGCTTGTATCCGAGATCTCGTTCTTTCGGTCACAACCCAAAGCTCATGACCATAGATGAGGGTGGGAACGTAGATCGATCGGTAAATTGAGAGCTTTGCCTTTCGACTCAGCTCTCTCTTCACCACGACAGACCGGTACAGCGCCCGCTTCACTGCGGATGCTGCACCTATCCGCCTATCGATCTCACGCTCCAGTTTTCCCTCATTCGTGAACAAGACCCCGAGATACTTAAACTCCTCCACTTGGGGCAGGACCTCCTCCCCGACCTGGAGAAGGCATGCTACCCTTTTCCGGCTCAAGACCATGGCCTCGGATTTGGAGGAACTGATCCTCATCCCGGCCGCATCACATTCAGCTGCAAACCGCTCCAGCGAAAGCTGTAGATCACGACCTGATGAAGCCAATAGGACCATATCATCTGCAAAAAACAGAGAAGAGATTCTAAGGCCACCAAACCGGATCCTCTCAACACCTTGGCTGCGCCTAGAAATTCTGTCTATAAAAGTTATTAACAGAATCGGTGACAAAGGGCAACCTTGGCGGAGGTTGGGGTGGGTTGTGGCTGCGGCTTGTGACGTCACAAACCGCAGGATTTGAAAACTAAACATTTCTATCAAAGAAAAATAAATATATTTAGAGTAAATAAACCACTGGGTGCATTTTTTTGGCCCTAGGACTGTTTTTTTTATGAAGTACATACCCAAAGTTGAGTAAAAAAACCATTAAAAAGTGAATTTTGAATATGTGGTCCCCTTTAAAATAAGCAGCTCCAACTTAAAATACTCAGCAGGCATGTAAACAAATAAACTTAAAGTGTCAGTGTTATAAAATAAGGCTGTGAGGTAGCTTGAACAATCAAGTAATAAGAAATAAATTCTTCACAATGAAGTTTAGTGCAACAGTATGAAATAAAAATGTCTAATTTAAAATAAGCAGCTCAACTTAAAATACTGAGCAGGCATGTAAACAAATAAGAAACTTAAAGTGTCAGTTTTATAAAATAAGGCTAGTAACATGCTTTTCTGAACAGCACTCCTTAACTCTCCTCCTGTGGCTTCACAGAAGGAAGTGTATGTTTTTCTTTATGAGATAAATATAAATATAAAGTCTCTTGCAGCGTGAGCTGGCTCGTCTTCGGCTGGGTTGTCTGGTTAAACTCTGTGTATTGTGTCGGGTGTTTGTTTCTGATGTGCCTAATCAGGTTTGTTGTGTTAAATGCAGCCTTTTCCTTACCTCCTCTTGAAATACGAACTTTACATATCTCACAGTTTGCAAACGCAATATCTTTGTCATCCACTTTAAAATATCTCCACACGACAGACATCGCTGCCTCCACTTCAAGTTAATGCCGCGTTCCGCTTCTTTTTTACGACAGTCACTGCTTTACGGCAGGCACTGCTGCAAAAATATTGTGCATGTTTTGTTCCGAGACAATTTGACTCTGTAACACAACATACAGTTAATATAATATTCCCGTTTGTGTTTAGAATAAATATACACATATATATCCGATCCCTGATCGGTGTGTAACGCCCGATTCAAATAGAGTCTGAAATCACGTGATCGGGACCGATTTCCGATCATGTGATCTGCTCGGGACATCCCTAGTTGCCAGCGCAGGTTATTGTACAGTATTGGACTCTGATGGCTACATTTATTTTAATTTGCTTATAAAAATGATCAAACATTAATAATTTTATATACTAAATGTCACTTGTGGTGTTTTACTATTTCTTAACACTGTATTGATCTGGAGAATGAAAACAAAGCCTCTTGCAAGTAGAAATGCAGAAATGTTTTAATCTCACTTATTTTCCTTTCTATAATTTATATATAATTTATTTATTTATTTATTTATTTTTTTGTTCTTTGTTGTTTTAGTGAGTCTAATTGGTTCTTCACATCCTAAGCATTTAATTGTTCTGTTGACCTTGTATTAATCTGCATTTGATTTGTAATGGAATAAGACCGTATGCGGCCACCAAATGTAATGAAATAAGGTTTAACTCCGCCAAAGCCTGTCCCAAGCCAGGTTGCAAAAGGAGGAGGGTTGGGCGCAGGGCTAGCAACCCTGCCCTGTAAAAACAAAACACCGCTACAGAAACGGCAAGCTTATTTCAGAACACAACAGGCAACAAAAGGAGTTGTTCTCCCCCATTTATGATGGACCTGAGTGAAAGCCCTCGGGAAGCTCAGTACCGGATGCGGAACAACATCCTCTCCGCCAACAGTATAACCAAGATTGCCACGTGGAATGTACGTACGTTGTTCCAAAGTGGAAATCTTGCGCAAGTACTAAAAGAATTTGACAGATATAGACTCAAGATCTTGGGGATGAGTGAAGTACGCTGGACAGGCAGCGGAAAACTGAAGAGTGAAGGGAAGACGCTGCTGTACTCGGGGGGTACAGAGCATCACATCCGCGGAGTGGGACTCATCTTAGACAAGGAGGCAGAGAAAGCACTCATTGGCTGGATACCAGTTAACGATCGTATTATCACGGCTAGATTCCAATCACGACACATTAAGGTTACAATTATACAAATCTATGCACCAACTGAGAATGCAAATGAAGAGGAGAAAGATGCATTCTATGAACAGCTGCAGGATACAATAAATGAGTCACCAAGCTATGATATGAAAATAGTGATTGGAGACTGGAACGCGCAAATCAGTGGAAACAGGCAAGGATGGGAGGGAGTAATTGGACCCTTTGGAGCGGCTACACACACGAACGATAACGGAGACAGACTACTGACCTTCTGCAATATGAACGAATTATGTGTTGGAAACACATACTTCAAACACAAGGAAATCCACAAGAAAACATGGCGCTCCCCAGATGGAAACACATTAAATGAAATTGATTATATCTGCATTAACCGAAGATGGCGCAGCTCACTCAGAGATGTCAAAAGCTGCAGGGGCGCAGATATAGGATCAGACCACTACTTGGTGAGAGGAACAGTGAAACTGAAGTTGAAGAAAGGCAACAAACAAACCCAAACAATGATCTACGACACAGCAAAGCTCAAAGACAAAGAGTGGTCAGATAAACTAGAAATTGAAACAACAAACAGATTCCAGGTACTACAGGATGAGAATGATATCGAAGAAAAATGGCAATGCTTCCAAGAAGCAGTGCAGCAAGCAGCAGAGGCAACTATCGGCTGGAGAAGGGGAACTAGAAAAGAAAGATGGATTAGACCAAAAACATGGAACCTGATTGACCAGCGAAGAGAAGCTAAACAACACAGAGATCAGATACAAATGGTGGATGGAAGGAATGAGGCCAAGGAGAAATATAGACAGTTGAACAAACAAGTTAAAAAAAGCTGCAAGGAAGATAAAAAGATCTGGTTAGAAGATAAATGCAAAGAAGCCCAAAAGGCTGCAGATGAAAACAATACCAGGACACTGTTTCGCATAGCCAGAGACCTAGGAGGCACGGGAAACAGTGGCGAAGTACCAATCAAAGACAAAAACGGAAAAATGATAAAGACAGAAATAGAAAGAAATGCCCGCTGGGTAGAACATTTCCAGGAAACACTGAACCAGCCTGAACCAGCACAACCTCTTACATTTACAGACAAGTACACAAAACAACACCTAGAAGTAAATACAGGGCAAATTCAAAAAGAAGAGGTCACAAAAGCAATCAACAAACTTAAAAACAACAAATCACCAGGAAACGACAATATATCGGCAGAATTGCTTAAACATAGCGGTGAGGCAATGGTAGAGAAGTTGACGGACCTATATAACGCATGCTGGAACAAGAAAACAACACCCACAGAATGGAGAAAAGGAACCATAATAAAGATACCAAAGAAAGGAGACCTAAGCGAATGCGGAAACTGGAGAGGAATAACGCTACTTTCGGTACCAGGGAAACTATTCTGTGCGGTGCTGTTAAACAGACTAAGAGACGCCGTTGACAAAGAACTTAGAGAAGAACAAGCGGGATTCCGTCCCAACAGATCATGCAGTGACCAGATTTTCGTGCTAAGAAACATCATAGAGCAATGCATAGAGTTCCAAAAACCTATAGCTATGAATTTCATCGATTTCCAAAAAGCATTTGATAGCATACACAGAATAAGCTTGTGGGACATTGTGCGAAGCTATGGTATACCCGAGATGTATGTAGAGATCTTCCAAAATTTGTATGATGGTGCCAGCTGCTGTGTGAAGGTAGAAGCAGGCACCACAGATTACTTTGAAATACTCACTGGAGTGAGACAGGGTTGCCCACTATCTCCATTCTT
>JBBPBX010083971.1:0-15406 GCA_038048925.1 Garcialebias charrua
TTCATGAAGTGGGAAGACATACATCACAACGACAGAGACACGCCTGCGACGGCGCCGACAGTTGTGACACACCTGCATTACGCAGAAAGAGGTAAACGTACAGAGATACGTTGGCCGAAACCTAAAAGGTTCCTGCGTACTGTCTACTCTAAGCTGTGTAAACAGCCTAAACTAAACAATGGCATCCTAACTCGTGCCCATGGACGGACGTCCACACCCGTGTGCTTGGTCCCTCATGACCACAGGGGGGTGATGTTAGGCCATGCCCATGTCAAGGACAAAGATTTCAATAACCCCACAAACGACAAAGATCTCGCAAACTCACAGACTTCATGGGAAAAGAAGGTCGTCCAAGCACAGGATAGTAAATAAGCTTAAACAGTTTAAACTATTCTAGTTGCGAAAAGAAACCGTTCCAACTAGAACTTAGAAACGCTAAGCATAAAACCCACAACAAAAACTAACCTTAACAACCGTTTAAATCTGCAGGATTTAATTGACATCGGTTATAAAGCTAAGAACTGTTTTTCTTGTGTGTGACGTGGAATCTGACGACCAGAGTGAGTTTGACGTAGTGTAACGTTGTTTTTAGTTGCTTAATTGCTACTTTTGTGTTATTGAAGTTGTTATTGTTTTCTGAACACTCCCAGCCAAAAGAGGTTTTGATTGTTGATTAGTTGAAGACTTAAATGGATTTTAACTATGCCAACATGCTGTTCATTTTGTTAAAGATCTCAATCTTTGATGAGTCATAGTAGATTAATACTACTTAAGGTACTATAATCTACACTGATCTCCCAATCATTTAGGTAGAACCGATTCGATCGTTTCTATTCTAGATCTATTCATTTTGATGAGTCTCGCCATAGACTTCAAAATTCATAGGGATTACCAAATCTTGCGTCGTTCGTCTAAAAGACAACAGACATTCAGACCAAACTAGTTTCATTTTTTCATTTTAGTTTAACCTAAACTAATTAATGAATGGAGGATTAGTTTGAATGAAGAGGCATTCGTTACAGAAGCCCTCCACATTTCTATAGGTATAGATCCCTATATCTGATTTTTACAGCATTGATCCACCCCTTAATTGGTAATTTTAGCTGATCTAATCCATGATAGCTTACATACCAGGTGCATATAGGTAAGGCTTAATGTAGAATCCCAATCATAAGCCCACCTAAAACCACATAATTGCATGACACATTGAACCAGGGTGGCACCGACTGGAAGCCATCCAGCCTGCAACCTTCGATGTGGGGACCTGCTGATCCAACGTTGGTCTTCAACCTTCATCCAAGGCCCGCCTCCTCTGCTTCAATTGAGGGATCCCCTCTACATGCTGATTAAAACTATTCTTGCTGATGAAATCAATAACCCCCATCGTTGTGGATTTACCGTTGTGGATTATAAGACTTTGTTTTCCAAGGGATCACAGACTCAGTTCTCCATGGGTTAACAGACTATGTTTTCCAAAGGATTAAAAGCTTGCCGCAATGGGATTACCTACGAACAGTATGGAATTTCCAAAAACATTATGGGAGTATATTTTTGAATTTTTTTTTTTCCACTTGCTGGATTACATAGAGGTCAGAGACATTCGGTGGTATCCTTTCGTGTTGGAACTCATCCCCAAGGACAGGCGATGACTTCCAAAAAGGGGGACTGTAGTGATATAGGCCTTTGTCTTGACCTTCAAGTACACCTCTCCACATCTCTCTGAAACTCTAAGTGTTACACCTTCTTGAAGCTCTCAAGGAGACAGATGGACACTTATATATTTTAACAATTATTATGAATTAATGGACACTAATTAATCAGATTGAACTTTCTCTTTAATGTGTGTTAATTCAGAATTGATCAAACAGTATTTTTGTCATTTCAATGATGATCTGTTACTTGCATGACTTTGACCCTTCGGCTGGTTTATTTCTGCAGAAGCAAGCAAGACTCTGTCGCTAAGGCAGAAGTCAGGGTAAGAGCTGTTCTCTTGCAGCTTCTTTTGTGTTGTCTATGAAGTTAGACATAACATTTTCTGTGCTAACAGGCAGGCCATCTGGCCGAGGTATGTAAACAGTTTTCCTGTTGTCCGTCAAGAGACTTTCTACCTATGAAATTAAACTTCCATCTTTTATTTTGTGAAACCAGCCTGTAGCCATTAAGAAGGTGGGTCAGACCCCACCTCCCCTATATAATGGGCACTTCCTATTTGGAAGTTAGGTTTTGGAGGAGAACTACTTGCAACTGTTTCTCTTCCCTCTGAAAGCTGGAGTCGGCCCGGTCATATGTCAACGACCCACGTCTCCGCTAGGATCATAGCAAAGCCTTACTGTGATCCTGTCACTGTTCTGGAAGAATTTGTTTTCTAAAGTTTTATTTTGAAAGTTCAACCAGTGCGATTGGAGTCTGTTCCTGCCGGGAGAAGCGGTTCTTCTCACTCGTCTGAATCAGCTCACACGCGCGGAGGTCATCTGGGCGTGAACTGGACAACACAGTCCGTTAGTGTCCACAAACCTCAACTCTTATCTCCAAGACGTATCGTCAACAGGTAACGAGGCGTTGATTGTGTCCTGAACGTGTGGGAAGCCCAGCTGAGATCCGTATGGGAAAGCTTGCCACCCTGGTTGTTTTCAAAATAATTAACTTCCGTTAACTTAGCTTCCATTCATCTCCTTCCTCCTATTTCTTATTTTTCATAAGTATTTAATCTGTCAAGTTTTGTGCCAACAGTTAAGTTTTAATTGTCTGTTTGTTTTAATTTGAATTCTTGTCAACATAGTTATTAAATCAGAGCTAATATCGATACAAATGTTTATGTAATTTTTGTGATAGTTTCAATAAAAGGTCTATTCTTTTGGTAGACCAACATAAATTGAAGTCTAAGCGTGAAATTACATTACTGGCTAATCACATCGTTAGATTTGTTGATTTATTCTGAAAAAGTTGAGACCCCGTGAACTTGGTGGCAAGTTTGTGCAGATAAAGTCTGCTCAGACTTGCACGTCTAAACTATAGGTAAGTCAGTAAACTGACTAATAACTCCTATATTGTTACTATTGCTGAACGACAGCGCATACTGTAAATGATCTACACGTATGCTGGCCTAATGTTTACCTCATCGAACCCCTGGACCCTTACAACACTCATTTGACTTCTTCATCTGCCTGGTTCCAGCTGGGCATAACAAAACCATGACAAGTTCCCTCATCTTCTGATAACTGTACTAGAATAGAAACAATTTGGGTTTTTCAGCTCCCTTGACTGCTGAAACCTCTGCACTCTCTCACAACGTTCACATAATAATAATTAATTCAATTTATAACGCACTTTTCATTACTTAAAATCTCAAAGTGCTACACATATATTGAATGCTACACACATTCATAAACCGGTGGCGGCAGACTACCATGCAAGGTGCTTTCCAGTCCTACCGGGAGCAACTCAGGGTTAAGTGTCTTGCCCAAGGACACAACGACACATGGTGCGGGTCCTGGGAGTCGAACCGCCAACTTTCCGATCGGGAGATGACTGCCCTTACCACTACGCCACAGCCGCCCCACAGCATCAACGTACGTGTTATCTCCAAATTCCCTTTACAACTTAACGTACACTTGCTTGTCTCCCCTGTGACCTTTGACACACCCTTGTTCTCCACATCAACATGAAGTTCTGCTCTCTGGATCTGAGCTGCATTCACACATTCATACATGCATCCACACATTCGCATTCATATCCACCTCTACTCGTCTATCTCACTGCCGGATGGGCAAACAATCAACATACTCATTTCACTCTCGCTCTCTCTCCATTCACAGCTGCATCATGCATGCAAGCTGGTCATCTACGCCCCGTTGTTTAACTATAAAGCACTTAAAACAGCAACAAACCCAACCAAGTGCTACTGATATATATTTATAAACCTAATATTGTTAAGAAGCACTAAGTTCTTCTTTCACTTGTTTATTTTAATTCCTGTGTGGGGTGGTGAACATTTAGTTGGGTGTCAAAGTAACACTGAAATGTTTGTTACCATGTGGGTGTGTCCTCTGTGGCAGCCATCTTGTGTTCCAGCTAAAGAGGAAGCCCGCCTCAAACCCAGCTCTTATATAGGAAGTGAGCTGATGAGAGCAGGAGTTTGATTGGTGGAGAACTGAAAATCAAAGTAATCAATTACTGTACAAGCATAATCTGAATAGTAAATTGTTCATTGTTTATTGTTCATTGTTCACCTGTATATGAAATGTTTACTCAATATTCCATTAACAATAATTGTTGATGTTTAGATTGTTTGTGATAATTAACTTTGTTGTCTTTTCCATTCTGGAAGGCTGAGATGACTGGCCAATCTGAATTGAAGGCGGGTCTGACTGGGTATATATAGGAGCGGACTGCTAAGTGGGCGGGAGTCTCTTAAAGGCATGCCATGTTGGGAGCTGATGTTGTCTTTGATGCCTGAAAACATTAAACCAGACGTGTTTGTTGCACAGCAAAACCCAATTGATGTCTCCTCTTTTCCACACCACATCTCTCAGTGTAACAGTGGTGTCAGAAGTGGGATTTAGTACGCCTGTGATGTCAAGAAAGCAACAAGTTGTGAGAAGTTGTGTCAAATGAGAGGACCAGGACGTGGAAAGATTTATATGACAAGGAAACTCCTTGCTGACATGGAAGAAGGAGAGATGGGAGGAGCAATTGGGCCAGATCCACCACCTGAAGGAGCCATGGTCGGTGAAGATAATTATGAACCAGTCGTTCAGCCTAAGCAGACTACTATTGGTGCTGTGAGTAAAGACCTTTCTGAACTTGACATCTTTGATGAAATGAGAGAATTTATGCAACATTCAAGGCGAACAGAAGCAAGACTGTTGGAACAGGTTAACCAGTTGAGCAGATATATACCACAGCTGCAACCTAATATTTATATTGAAGATTATGAGACTGACATTACTAGAACAGCGTTTTTCCCAAGGCGAGAAGATAAGCAACTGCCTCTGCTGTCTGCAGTACCTCAAGGAGCCGTTGCTCAACAAACTGAAGCTCCTTCCCCATTTCAACCACCTGCACAGCCTCGGCTGCCTGTTGCACCAGGTGCTCCAGCACCAAGATTGGAACAGGCCCGTGGAGGTGAACCTAGAATGCCTGACTTCAAGGAAGGTGAGGATCCTGAAAGTTTCTTCGTACGATTTGAACGCATCGCTAGAACATGGAGATGGCCACAAGCTGAATGGGCTGCTAGAGTGGTTACATTGTTGACTGGAAAAGCTCTTGAGGCTTATGCTGGCATGGATGAAGAACAGTCTAACTCTTATGATGCCATTAAAGCCGCAGTGTTATACAAGTTTAACGTGACAGAGGAGACCTACAGGTACCGGTTTCGAAGCACCAATATACCAGTGGGAGAGAGTGTATGTGAAACCTATAATCGGATAAAGGGACTCTACAAGAGATGGATGCGGCCTGACAGTCGAAGTAAAGAAGAGATTGGGGAAACAATCATCTTGGAGCAGTATCTGCGTGTGCTTCACCCAGATGTTCGCACATGGGTAATGGAGAACAATCCAGAGACAGGGGAGGATGCAGCAAATCTGGCTGAACGTTATCTGGCTGCTCACCGAGAACCTTCAAAGCCAAGGATATCGGTGGGGAGACAAAGGTTTGTGGAGGTAAAACCTCCACAGGCAACTAATGTTGATAACTTGGACACTAAGGGTGGTAAGAAACCTATAAACTCCAATCTAAGGTATTACCTCCTTGGAAGAGAGTTTACTCTTCAAACTGATCACAGACCATTGAAATGGATGCACTCCAAGCAGCATCAGAATGCTCGAATACTACGCTGGTGTCTTGCCCTCCAGCCATACCAGTTCACTGTACAGCATTGTCCAGGTAAGAAAAACCTTATTGCTGACTACCTTTCTCGTTTGCCTGAGATGTCTAGACCAGAGGGGGAGGAAGTGAGTAAATGTTAAGAAGCACTAAGTTCTTCTTTCACTTGTTTATTTTAATTCCTGTGTGGGGTGGTGAACATTTATTAGTGTGTCAAAGTAACACTGAAATGTTAGCTACCATGTGGGTGTGTCCTCTGTGGCAGCCATCTTGTGTTCCAGCTAAAGAGGAAGCCCGCCTCAAACCCAGCTCTTATATCCACATTATTCCTACGCCCCATGACGCTTTGCGCGAAATGTGCACACGACTTCCGGTTGACCGGAAACACCGTTTGTTTACATGCGAGTAATACAGTTGAAGACAGTCCAAACTTTGTTGTTTTAGTTCATTAAAAATGTGGGAACACCACTCGTTTTGTTAAAAGAGGAGGGACAAATAAAAAGAAATTACAGATGTTACCTGATCGCGCAGACATAATTTAAAAATACATAAATAGCGAACGCGTTTGCTCCGGCCTCTCGGCTAAGGTTTGTTAGCAGCTATCTCGGCTAAAAATACCGGTCGCGTCTGAGATCTATCGTTTTAAGACAGTAAATCTTCCAAAACTCTCATTAATAAACCCTCCCCGAATAAAAAGATGTTACCTGATCGCGCAGACATAATTTAAAAATACATAAATAGCAACGCGTTTGCTCCTGTCTCTCGGCTAACGTTTGTTAGCAGCTATCTCGGCTAAAAGTCACGGTGTTCTGTAACACCGGTCGCGCCTGACATATATCATTTTAAGACAGTAAATCATCCAAAACTCTCATTAATAAACCCTCCCTGAATAAAAAGAAATTACAGATGTTACCTGATCGCGCAGACACAGCCATAGAGTAGGATGCAGGAACACTCTTTCTTTGTTTTGGGTCCGTGTTGAAAACACTGTTGTTTTAGCCAAAGATTTAGCTTGGTCCGGTTGTTGGTGCAGCCGCGAACAGCACAGCAGGTACCTGAACCCCGGTAGGACATTTCAGTAAACGTTCCGTTTAAACAAAAGCTGTGTTTGCTCCGATAAAATGAATGAAAATAACTTTCAAAAACACCCGCGATCCATACTCCGCCTATGGAATACAGGCACTTCCGGTGTCGGACAGGAAGTACAATGCACATTCGCTTCTACAGTGACACCCTCAAGAATACTGTGGATAGGAAGTGAGTGAGCTGATGAGAGCAGGAGTTTGATTGGTGGAGAACTGAAAATCAAAGTAATCAATTACTGTACAAGCATAATCTGAATAGTAAATTGTTCATTGTTTATTGTTCATTGTTCACCTGTATATGAAATGTTTACTCAATATTCCATTACCAATAATTGTTGATGTTTAGATTGTTTGTGATAATTAACTTTGTTGTCTTTTCCATTCTGGAAGGCTGAGATGACTGGCCAATCTGAATTGAAGGCGGGTCTGACTGGGTATATATAGGAGCGGACTGCTAAGTGGGCGGGAGTCTCTTAAAGGCATGCCATGTTGGGAGCTGATGTTGTCTTTGATGCCTGAAAACATTAAACCAGACATGTTTGTTGCACAGCAAAACCCAATTGATGTCTCCTCTTTTCCACACCACACCTCTCAGTGTAACAAATATATTATACAACTTAACCTAAAGCTAATATATTACAGGTAACCCCCGATTTACGAACGAGTTTGGGACCTAAGAACAGTTCGCAGGTCGATCTGTTCGCAGGTCAGACCTTCCGTACCCTCGTCACTCAGGGATGTCCTGTATTTTTTTTTTGTGGTACCAAGTACTGTACAGTACGTACTTCGCCTATCCTAACACACCTAACACAGTGTAATTAATTAATACAGTACAGTAATAAAAATATAAATTAAATAAAAATATAATTTCTTACTTGGAGGTGGTCAAAGCCGCTGCTGCGTCCCGTGTTAGCTCCCTTGTTAGCTTCTGGAGCTAGCCAGGCCGGAGGTGTTCTCGCGGCGGCCTGGCACCATCGGCGATAAATCTGCAGCTGCCTGGGACATCCACAAAGTTCACAGAGACGTTTCCAGCTCGTAATTAATCCAATATGAAGCCATCCTGGTCACCAGTCTTCCAAACCTGGCTGCCTGCAGCCGTAACTAACCTAAGATGGCTGGCCTCCGGTAACTGGAGACCTTCTTCCTGTTATGACCGACCTTCTTCCTGTTATGACCGGAAGTTGCGTAATTATTGCGCAATCATGACAAAAATGATCAGAAATGATCATTTTTATCATAATTATTATTTATAAAGCCTTTAAAACAACCACAGCTGCAACAAAGTGATGTACACATGAAATTAAGAACATTTAAGCACAAAAAAAATAATTAATAAATTTTTTTTTTTTTTTTTTAATACAGTAATGTCATATTTTTATTAAATATGGTACGTTCGTAGGTCCGGGACGCCGTAGGTCGATGGAGTCGTAGGTCGGGGGTTTGCTGTATACAACTTAATATATTTATAAATTTAAACTCTATTTCTCCAAACCGAGGCTGTGCATAGAGCTATCTACAACAGATAAGATACCATTTGTTCCTGGAGCAAAGTAACAAACATCTACCAGGTGTCTACTTTAAAGAGAAGGCACAATTTTATCTGTCTACGTACAGACGTTTAAATATCTACCTGAGCCAGTACATGCTTTTCATGCACTTTAAATCTCTGATCAGCGCCTCCTACAAGGCCTTCATTCTTCCTTGTCACACATATATAATAGGTATGAATCTGTGTTTAGTTGGCAGGAATCTGCATTTTGTTATTTAGTAATACATTTGTGTGAACAAAATCAGCTGGAAATGTTTCAAACAAACTGGACCAACACTTTGGATTTTTAAATCCGAAGGCAAAAGTGATTTCAGATTCAGTAAAATCGTCACAATTAATATCCAAATAGAAGTTTTCAAAAACAAACAAAACAATCCTGTTGTCATCAGCGCTAGGTATCCATGCGTTTCTTTCTTCTTGCACCTCTGAAACACTCATGTGCATCAATCAATCATGTCACTCAGACATGTGTGCAGGGAGTCACACAGTGCTTTCACAAACTCACACGTTTTAGCAGGGAGAAAGCACAGGCGTGCAGAAACGTGCAATGGGGGGCCACGAGCACCACGGGCACACACAAACACAAACTCACATACGCTTAGGTGAAATCCAGAAAGCTACTTGCCGACACCCACAGAAATGGAGGGCCGCAGTAGAACACCACATAAACACACTCACACAGCCAGGTACAGAAAAGTAGACAGCAGGCTTGCACGGGTTGGGGCCAAAATGTCCACAGATAACATAATCAGATAAGATCAGAGGAGTAGAGCTGTGCACACACACACACACACACACACACACACACACACACACACACACACACACACACAGATCCACATACATACTCACATAAACACACACACACACACACACACACACACACACAGAGTTTGATCCACATACATACTCACATAAACACACACACACACACACACAGAGTTGGATCCACACATATACACGTAAGACAAATAAACTCAACACGACGAATAAGATCAACACGACACATGAACTCAAACATGACTCAGAAGCTCAAACATGACAAGTGAACTCAGAATAACGAACAAACCAAAACACGACTCATAAACTAAAACAACAGACATGAACTCAAACATGACTCAGAAGCTCAAACATGACAAGTGAACTCAAAATAACGAACAAACCAAAACACGACTCATAAACTCAAACAAGACACATAAACTCAAACAAGACACATAAACTCAAACAAGACACATAAACTCAAACAAGACTCAGAAACTCAAACAAGACTCAGAAACTCAAACAAGACACATAAGCTCAAGACTCAGAAACTCAAACAAGACACATAAACTCAAACAAGAGACATGAGCTCAAACAAGACACATAAACTCAAACAAGACTCAGAAACTCAAACACGACAAGTGAACTCAGAATAACGAACAAACCAAAACACGACTCATAAACTAAAACAACAGACATGAGCTCAAACAAGACTCAGAAACTCAAACAAGACACATAAACTCAAACAAGACACATAAACTCAAACAAGACACATAAACTCAAACAAGACTCAGAAACTCAAACAAGACACATAAACTCAAACAAGACACATAAACTCAAACAAGACACATAAACTCAAACAAGACCCATAAACTCAAACAAGACTCAGAAACTCAAACAAGACACATAAACTCAAACAAGACTCAGAAACTCAAACAAGACACATAAACTCAAACAAGACTCAGAAACTCAAACACGACAAGTGAACTCAGAATAACGAACAAACCAAAACACGACTCATAAACTAAAACAACAGACATGAGCTCAAACAAGACTCATAAACTCAAACAAGACACATAAACTCAAACAAGACTCAGAAACTCAAACAAGACACATAAACTCAAACAAGACACATAAACTCAAACAAGACACATAAACTCAAACAAGACTCAGAAACTCAAACAAGACACATAAACTCAAACAAGACTCAGAAACTCAAACAAGACACATAAACTCAAACAAGACACATAAACTCAAACAAGACTCAGAAACTCAAACAAGACACATAAACTCAAACAAGACTCAGAAACTCAAACACGACAAGTGAACTCAGAATAACGAACAAACCAAAACACGACTCATAAACTAAAACAACAGACATGAGCTCAAACAAGACTCAGAAACTCAAACAAGACACATAAACTCAAACAAGACTCAGAAACTCAAACAAGACACATAAACTCAAACAAGACACATAAACTCAAACAAGACTCAGAAACTCAAACAAGACACATAAACTCAAACAAGACACATAAACTCAAACAAGACTCAGAAACTTACATACGACACACCTTTCCCTCCTGAATTCTCATTCGTGTCCAATAAAGGCCCTGCCAACTTAGCCTTACAAAAAATGGTCCTGGCTTAACTCCTCACTTTCACATACAGAAGCTCTTGACCCCTACAGATAAGCTCGTGTACACCATAGTCTTATCTCTAGAAAATAGGAATCTCACTTACAAATCGGAAAGTCTTGAATTCAGCGTCAACTAGTTCTGTACCGTATTATCCGATGTAAAAGGAATTCCTGTTTATTCTCACTTCTTGTCAAGTGTGTGATGTCTGTGTAGATATCCGCCAATCTGCCACAATGACTCAATTCAGACCTAAAAAGCTGGCCTGGCCAGGAACGATCGACCTCCCAGGGCTGTCAAATATGCCATGCGCATGGGCTTTCAGCTCGCCTTCATCGAAGACCACCGTAAGGTAGGTATGGGGATAGGAGGGTCACGGCACCATTTAATGATGGGTTTTATTTCAACCATGCAACCCTTAAAGAAATGATCACACAAGAGACAATAATCAGTTATTTGGCTTTTGCAAAAGGGGACATCACCTCAGTAGTGTGTGAGAACGAAGCCCAAGGTTCTGAGATTTGTGTAGCCTTTTATTCACTTAGAGGGTGGGTGACAACAGGTGCAAAGTACAAACACTATATTAGTCATGGCAGTTTTCGTCTTGAATAACAACTGCAAGGTTAATCATAGACTGGAACATTCTGTTTGGTTTCCAGTCAACATGACCGTCTGTTAGATTGCTGGTCAGGACAAGTAGATAAAAAGATGCTTGCATAAGCACTATAAAGTCTAAGTGTACATGCACTAATAGAGTCTAAACGTTGAAGTACATGAGAGAATACAAGTTCCAATTGATCATCCATCCATCCATCCATTTTCTTCCGCTTATCCGGGGTCGGGTCGCGGGGGTAGCAGCCTAAGTAGGGAGGCCCAGACTTCCCTCTCCCCAGCCACTTGGAGCAGCTCCTCTGGGGGAATCCCAAGGCGTTCCCAGGCCAGCCGAGAAACATAGTCCCTCCAGCGTGTCCTGGGTCTTCCTCTGGGTCTCCTCCCGGTGGGACATGCCCGGAACACCTCACCAGGGAGGCGTCCAGGAGGCATCCTAACCAGATGCCCGAGCCACCTCAACTGGCTCCTCTCGATGTGGAGAAGCAGCGGCTCTACTCCGAGTCCCTCCCGGATGACTGAGCTTCTCACCCTATCTCTAAGGGAGAGTCCAGACACCCTGCGGAGAAAACTCATTTCAGCCGCTTGTATCCGAGATCTCGTTCTTTCGGTCACAACCCAAAGCTCATGACCATAGATGAGGGTGGGAACGTAGATCGATCGGTAAATTGAGAGCTTTGCCTTTCGACTCAGCTCTCTCTTCACCACGACAGACCGGTACAGCGCCCGCTTCACTGCGGACGCTGCACCTATCCGCCTATCGATCTCACGCTCCAGTTTTCCCTCATTCGTGAACAAGACCCCGAGATACTTAAACTCCTCCACTTGGGGCAGGACCTCATCCCCGACCCGGAGAGGGCATGCTACAAAATGATCCAAATTATCAATATAGGAAATACTCTTACATAAACAAATAAAAGACATGCCTCTGTCGGCAAGAACTGTTCACGATCGTACCATCATGATGGCAAATAAAATTGAGGCAACACAAGTGATGGACATAAACCAGCTACATTCTTTTCTCTCGCTTTGGATGAGTCACTGTCAACAGATGTAAGCCATATATCCCAGTTCAGCGTGATTGCAAGATATGCTGTCGGTGACACACTACGTGAGGAAAGTCTTGCTGTTTTGCCTCTGAAAGGGACAACAAGAATGGAGGATTTATTCAAAACTTTCACTGAGTTCACTAAAGAAAAAATCTACAGATGGACAAACTTATTTCAGTGTGTACTTATGGTGCTCCGTGCATGGT
This sequence comes from Garcialebias charrua, assembly GCA_038048925.1. Taxonomy (NCBI): domain Eukaryota; kingdom Metazoa; phylum Chordata; class Actinopteri; order Cyprinodontiformes; family Rivulidae; genus Garcialebias; species Garcialebias charrua. The sequence continues at coordinate 12,718 of JBBPBX010083971.1, forward strand.
GGTGAAAAACAGAGGATTTGTAGCACTGCTTCGTGAACATGAAGAGAGACCCATCTTAAGTTTTCATTGCATCCTACATCAGGAGGCGCTTTGTGCTCAGATCTGTGGCGAGCAACTTGGTGAGTTGTGGACTTGTTCCTGTTTAAAGTGCTTTATAAATAAAATGGTATGGTATGGTATGGTATGTCGCTGGTCATTCAGGTGGTCAACTTTATTGTTGCCCGAGCTTTACATGATTGCCAGTTTAAAGCACTGCTGGAGGAAGTTGGGAGTAATTATCCTGGTCTGCTCTTGCACAGCAATGTGCGCTGGTTGTCAAGAGGGAAAGTGCTCAGCCGTTTTGCAGCTTGTCTGAGCGAAATCCAGACTTTTCTTGAAATGAAAAACATTGAGCATCGTGAGTTAGCTGACACTGAGTGGCTCCTGAAGTTCTACTATCTCGTGGACATGACTGCACATCTGAACCAGCTCAATGTGAAAATGCAAGGTGTTGGAAATACAGTCTTATCTCTTCAACAAGCAGTGTTTTCATTTGAAAACAAGCTACAACTCTTTATCGCTGACATTGACACAGGTCGTTTACTACACTTTGAAAAACTGGGAGAGTTTAAAGATGCATGCACAGCAAGTGACCCTGCTCAACATCTGGATCTTCAGCTGCTAGCGGGCTTCACATCTAATCTCCTGCAGTCATTCAAAGCGCGCTTTGGAGAATTTCGTGAGCGCACTCGTCTTTTTAAGTTCATCACCCATCCACACGAGTGCGCAGTGGACAGCACCGACCTAAGTTACATCCCCGGTGTCTCCGTCAGAGAGTTTGAGCTACAAGTTGCTGACCTGAAGGCCTCAGACATGTGGGTGAACAAGTTCAAGTCACTGAATGAAGATTTGGAAAGACTTGCACGACAGCAAGCAGAGTTGGCGAGCCAACACAAGTGGGGAGAAATGAAAAAACTTCAACTCGCTGACCAGCTGATTGTCAAAACTTGGAATGCGCTGCCCGTCACATACCACACACTGCAGCGTGTGAGTATTGCTGTACTGACCATGTTTGGCTCTACATATGCATGTGAGCAGCCTTTCTCACATCTAAAGAACATTAAGACCAACCTACGATCACGTTTAACGGATGGAAGTCTCAACGCCTGCACGAAGATTAACCTCACTACATATCAACCAGACTACAAGGCCATCAGCAAAACCATGCAGCACCAGAAGTCACATTAATGGTAAGAAATACTTTATTTATCACTGTTAACAACAGCATAACAATGTTATTAAAAAGCATTCAGAGACATTGTACTTTAAAAGTGTTGGGCTTACATAAAATGTACACATTTACTTGTTTTTAGTTTTAAAAATATTGTACGGCTCTCACGAAATTACATTTTAAAATATGCAGCGTTTATGGCTCTCTCAGCCAAAAAGGTTCCCTACCCCTGAGCTAGAGAATGGGCTCTTTGCACGTACGGCGCTGACGTCACATCCGCCTGACCGAAATGCAGCTCGCTAGCTTCTGCTTTGAGGAACTATGACAGCTAGGAAAGATAAACTCGTGTTTCAGAAGCAAGTTAAACATTATCACGAACACTGTTGTGTCCCTAAGTGCACGGCATCTTCAAAGTATAATGGTCTTTTAAGTTTCCACTGATTTTTCTTTTTTTTTTTGGGGGGGGGGGATTCTTTTAAGCTTCCAAGGATGATCCTCCAGACACAGAAAATTGAGCGTGCAATCTGAAGGGATTGCGTATATACACATATATGTGTATATACACATAATATTGTTGATAGCGGGATATCAACAATTGATATCCCGTGGCTCCTGTGAGTGACTTGCAGAGAACTCGAAATGTGCATCGGGATATGATGAAGGCTCGGGTTGGGCCAGAGCCCACACCTGCACCCCTGCAGTCACAACCTGCCTTGCCTACAAGGAGTTGGATGACTCTCTGGAGGATGATTTGTGCTTGTTGATCTGATATTTCTGTACCTTCTAGCTCCACAGCCCCAGGGTTGCTTCCACCGGTCGCTTTAGGAAACGGTCACCCTGTTCAAACTTCTGAGGCAGTTCTTCCATCTTTGTGTCGTACTGCTCGTTTAAGGGCAGGACAGCATTTGAATGTCCGTCACCTTCCTCGACCTGTGGTTTGTGCTGCAGGATCTAGACAGCCAGTTTCCAACACACAGTTTGCCATTTTTCACCCCTGGTGCTGAAGTGTGCAGGTCCATCGTCTGGGCGACGATGCAACATCGGAGGTAGAATGTGGTGAGATGGTGTTCCACTTCTCGCCCCCCTTCTACTCTGTGGACCAGGTGCAGCACACCGTTGATTGATGGGTGGGGGAGATGCCTTTATAGTTGGGCAGGCTGCTGCGGGGTGCGTGTATCTTCAATAAATCAATCAATCAATCAATCAATCAATTTATTCACTTGATTAAAAATCATCAGTTTACAAACACATTCTCTGACAACACATATTTACATGAGTGAAGAGGGAGCAGGAAGAAGAAATTTTTGAATAGACCTTCCCCCTTTCTCAATAATTACAAAAATGTCATGGCCGTAAACATTAAATTAACAAAACAAGTTGCAAACAATCTATAAACAAAAACATACATACTTTCAACCTTGGCTCTCGACGGAGGCAGTCGCTAGTCCTTTCCTCTCCCGTCCTCCACCCCCCCCCCCC
>JBBPBX010083972.1:0-15406 GCA_038048925.1 Garcialebias charrua
ACAAAGCAGAGCTTCAAGTGGTTTCGATGGTCCCCCTGTACCCACTCCAGCCCCGCCTCCCCGTACGAAGACGGGGGCATGTGTACGTGACTGTTTGCAGGCACAAGGCGATGCACTGCACAGTCATGTCAGACAAACTTCTGCTTTTGTTAACTCAGTTACCTGTCATGAGCCTGGTCTGGACAATTTAGCTCCAGCCAGGACATTTCTGCCTTTTTCTCCAACGACTCAAGCCACAGGTAATGCCACTGATCCGTCTCAGAAAAGACGTTTCTCATGCTCTCATGAGTCAAACGTGTGTCAGTGCTGCACCCGTGAGGCGACATGCAGTAAACGTCCCTTTTCAAACCGGCCTCCCTTGGGCCAATGCGGACTCTGTCCACTTGGCGGCGGTAGAGGCCAAATTATGTCTCCTCAGGCAGCAGAACAAGATGGCTGCCCCCTTGACGGATCACAGAGCGGTTTGGCTGCAAACTTGCTCTCTGAACAAATGGTTACGGCGTCTGGTTCGCGACGGTTACACTCTGCAGTTTGCAATGACGCCACCCAGATTCAACGGAGTTTTGGAGACGAAGCTCTCGTCTCCTGCACAGGGGGCGGCGCTAAGATTGGAACTACAGGAACTTTTGGCGAAACACGTCATTTCCGGGGTCCCTCCCGACGACGAAATGAACGGGTTTTATTCAAAATATTTTCTCGTTCCAAAGAAATCTGGAGGTCTCAGACCGATTTTGGATCTGTCTTTTTTCAACGACTACATTATGAAACGTCCCTTTCATATGTTGACGTTGAAGCGCGTCCTCGAGAACGTGACGTCAGGGGACTGGTTCGTAGCAATCGATCTCAGAGACGCTTACTTCCACATACCGATCGTCCCGAAACACAGGAAGTTCCTCAGGTTTGCCTTTCAGGGAACCTGTTACGAGTTCAATCGCCTACCTTTCGGGTACGCGCTTGCGCCGCGGACTTTTACAAAGGTAATCGAAGCAGCGTTACAACCGCTGCGTTCGAGGGGCTTCCGAATCATGTATTACATCGACGATCTGTTGCTTCTGTCTCGATCCAAGATGGAGGCAGCTACACAGACGGAGATTTTGGTGAGTCATCTGACCAGTTTAGGCTTCGCCATAAATTGGGAGAAAAGTTCTGTTTCACCAGCTCAACAGATACTTTTTCTGGGAGTCAACTTATGCTCGATAACAATGAAAGCGGTTCTGTCGAACCAGAGAATAGATTCGCTGACGTCACTCCTCCACCGCGTCAAGCCGCGCAACACGGTGTCGGCGATCACAATTATGCGGCTGTTAGGGATGATGGCCGCAGGCCACACGGTGGTGAAACTCGGTTTATTGAACATGCGGAAGTTGCAGAGGTGGTTTATTCGTCAGAGAATAGACCCTGCACGCCACAAAAGGCGCCAGCTCACGGTTCCCCAGTCTGTGAGGACAGACTTGGAGTTCTGGGGAAACCCCAGGACCCTGTCAGAGGGGGTTTCCCTGGGCAAAGTGACGTCACGACGGGCGGTTTTCACCGATGCCTCTCTTTCCGGTTGGGGGGGGACATGTCAGTCTCAGACTGTGGGCGGAACGTGGCCGCCCAGCACGTCTCTCCACATAAACGTGTTGGAATTGTTAACGGTTCACAAAGTTCTGAAACACTTTGTGCACATGCTCCATCATCAGGATGTCCTCGTACACACGGACAACATAACAGCCGCAGCTTACATCAACCACGAGGGCGGGGTTCGATCAACCCAGCTGTTGAAAACAGCCAGGGAGCTGCTTTGCTGGGCAAACGTTCACCTCAGATCGCTGAGGGCTGTTTACATCCCAGGGGTGCTAAACAGAGGTGCCGATATCATGTCAAGAGGGGGGCCTCTGGACAGAGATTGGACATTGCACCCGGACCTGGTGTCTCAAATCTGGTCCAGGTTCGGGAGGGCCGAGGTGGACTTGTTCGCAACACGCGAGAATTCACAGTGCCCCCTGTTCTTCTCCCTGAGTCCCCTCGACACCCCACCATTGGGGGTGGACGCGTTTGCTCACAAACCATGGCCGAAGGTATTGAGTTACGCTTTCCCGCCTGTTCCTCTGCTATCCACACTGCTGGAAAGAGTACGAGAGGAGGGAGTGCCAGTCATTCTGATCGCTCCGGAGCGCGTGAACGCCCCATGGTTCCCGGTCCTGAAGCAGCTGTCAGGCCACTCTTGGAAACTCCCTTGGAGAGACGACGCTCTCCTACAGGCAGGGGGTGCAATAACGAGCCCTCCAGTCATAGGTCAGCACCTGTGGGCTTGGACGCTGAACGACAACGCTTAGAAAACCTCGGTTTCTCTAAAGATGTCATTGGTACCATTCAGGGCTCGCGTGCACAGTCTACAATAGCTGTTTACGCTTCAAAATGGGCAGCTTTTCAGCGTTGGTGTACGGAGAGACATCTGGACCCATGTTCATGTCACCTGGGTCCAATTTTATCTTTCCTACAACTATTGCTAGACAGAAATCTGGCTTTCAGCACCATTAAAACATATGCTGCAGCAATTTCATCATGTCATGAGGGGTTTCATGATAGGACCGTGTTTAATCATGCCATAATGAAACGTTTCTTGAGAGGTGTTCGCCGTCTTAGGCCAGTTTCACGGTCCTTGGCTCCTCAATGGGACTTGGTTACTGTCTTGAACGCACTAACTAAGAATCCTTTTGAGCCTCTAAATGAGGTCCCACTAAAGTTCTTATCATTTAAAACGGCTCTGTTGTTGGCTCTTACGTCAACTAAAAGAGTAAGTGACCTTTCTGGTCTGTCTGTTTCTCCTTCCTTCTTAAAAATACAAGGAGACGGGAGTTCTGCTGAACTTAGGCCTAACCCAACATTCACGCCTAAGGTCATAACGTCTTCATTCAAGTCCAGGATCATCACACTGGACGGGTTTTGCCTTCCTCCTCATTCTAAACCAGAGGAGGAGCAGCTCCACTTGCTTTGCCCGGTCCGAGCTCTCAGATGTTACGTAGAACGCACTGTTGCAATACGTAAATCTGATAGGCTCTTTGTGCATTTCAGAGAAGGCTCTCAGGGTCAACCTTTGACCCCTCAGCGCTTGTCGCATTGGTTGTGTGAGGCCATCTCCCAGGCTTACAGTTCGGCTGGTCTACAGCCTCCCGAGGGCATTAAAGCTCATTCCACTCGAGGAATGGCGGCTTCCACTGCCTTGGTCAATGGTTTGTCGGTACAGGATATCTGCTCCGCAGCTTCCTGGTCGTCAGTAACTCCATTCATTCGTTTTTATCTGCGAGATGTCTCCAGCTCCTCTTTGACACATTCTGTCCTCAGGGTTGCAGCGGAGTAAAAAACTTTCATTATCAATAAAACTATTGATTAAATGACACAGTCGTTTCTGTCTTTATTGATGGGCAATACCGTACAGAACACCTGCTAGTACCCTCGGTGAGGGTGGCGGTTGCCAGGTTGTTGGTTCCAGTCAGACCCAGTGAGGCATGGACCATATCCTGCTTCGCCTTTAACCCACTAGGGCGTGGCTTAAAGGGCGATAGCCTGCATGAAATATAACGTTGGTTACGTACTGTAACCCCAGATTATATGAATGCAGGCAGAGCCCTTTAAGCCCCGGGCCTCCCTGGCTCTTGGTGAAAAATTGTTTTACCTTACTTGGGAGCCGATTCTCGGTCAGCATCAGAATAAATAGCAGACCGAGGCGGGGCCCACGGCAGGTGGGCGTGGACTAGAAGTCTTCAGTGATTGGCGCGAAGCGCAAGGGTAAACCCACTAGGGCGTGGCTTAAAGGGCTCTGCCTGCATTCATATAATCTGGGGTTACAGTACGTAACCAACGTTTATTCAGTTCAGTGCAACAAGCAATGTCCAGGGGCCTCATGTACAAAGACTTGCGTGGATTTCTTACTGAAAAGTTGTGTACGGTCAAATCCAGAAAACTGCGTACGCACAAATAAATCCAGATGTATCAAACTGTGCGTACACCGGAATCCACGCACATTCCTTTTGTACATCACAACCAACGTGGAATTGAGCGCACATGAGAGAGTGGCCGACTCCGCCTTTGACACGCCTCCATATAAATATGCAAATACATTTAAATATGCCCTGCACGTTAGGAATGTCGTCTTTGCTCTATTGCAAATCATGTCGAAACGTGGAAAAAAGAGTAACTTCACGGACTGTGAACTGGAGACACTTCTGAGTGACGTAGAGAGGCACAGAAGAAGGTTTTGTTTGGCACGCTCAGCGCACAACAAACCGTCCACTTTTAAATGAGAAGTTGACCCAGCTATTTTAACATGCATAGATAGGTCAGTGGTTAGCGTGTTCGCCTTTGTCCCAAACCTCATGAGTTTGAATCCCGCATGGTACAATGTTTTTTTTAAAATTCATTCCAGATTTAAAGAACACAAGAAAACTATTTAGAATGAACAACATGAAATGAAACAATACATGTAATGAAGGCAAAAGAGGATTTCTTGTGGTTTTTTTTAAATAGTTTTCTTGTGTTCTTTAAATCTGGAATGAATAAAAAAAAAAGAAAAACGTTGTTTTCATTTAAATATACCCTGCAACAGAGGAATGTCGTCTTGTCCCATCATGCATCACGTTCTTCAACTGCTAAAACAGCTAAAAATGAACAAAAAACAAGAATTTAAGCTGTGCAGAACTATTCAGTCTTTCTGTTTTTTATATTTTTTGCAGGTTATATTCTGATTGCGTCCATGTGGATGTAATAATTGTTAATCATGTGTGTTTGGGTGGAAATAATCATTATTACCCCATCATGAACAGTTTCCAGAATCACCTGTAAGTGTCGCCAAAGGAACAAAAACCACAGAAACGTGCGTACGCCAGCCATGGGGCTGGCATGGAGGTGCGCACATATCCACGTTCAGTTCAGTTTTGATACATACAGAGTTTTGCGTGGATAGTGACGTACGCACGGTTTTTGTGCGTACGCACCATTGATACATGAGGCCCCAGATCTCTATACCAGATAGTTACTTCACAGACGCAAGGCTCAACACAGGAGAGCCACCTCCTCTGAACAAGACTCAGCTGTTCACCTCCACCTCACGGATAAGGGACACTCATTTGAGGACCAAAATGTGCACATTTTGGACCAATAAGACAAATGGTTTAAAAGGGGAGTGAAGGAAGCCTTCTATGTAAATCCAATAATTCTCAGTCAGGTCATCTAGACAGTTTCTTTTTTATAGAAACGTTCCGTCCTCTATCTGGAGGGCTTCATCAGCCAGAGGAGTTCCAGTAAACTGTTTCCCCACCAAGCAGTAAACACCTTAAGTGGACCAACCAGTTTTCTGGAGCTGCGATGGTTTCTGGGGGGCGTCCTGTCCCTCGTCGACTCCTCCCAGGCAGGCAGCCACAGCCAAAGTGGTTCAAGGCAAGAAAGTTCATGCTCAGTCAGTTATAGAAACATTTCTTCCTATATCTGGAGGGCTAGGGCTTCATCAGTCAGAGGAGGTACCTGGATGATTGAGCATAAGCTTTCTTGTGGTTGGTCCACTTAAGGTGTTTACTGCTTGGTGGGGAAACAGTTTACTCAAACTCCTCTGGCTGATGAAGCCCTCCAGATAGAGGGCAAATGTTTCCATAAAAAAGAAACTGTCCAGATGACCTGACTGAGAATTATTGGATTAGGTACCTGGATTATTGAGCATGAACTTTCTTGTCATCCATGTAACAAAAGAGAAACAATCTTTAAACAGAGGAGAAGGAGGAGGTCTCAGATTTCAGCTTTCAAAAACTTATAATGCAGCTTTAGGACTGATACCCAGCCAGTTTCACATCTATAAGATTGGACCAGAGGGGCCTCATCTGTGAATTAGATTAAAAAATACCTTAACAAACCTCTACTGGGAGGTGTGATAGGTCAATCTGCATATGGATGCGTATATTATCTCAGCTTTATAACTTGAACCCCACACGCTCTGCTCTTTGAATTGAGAAGCAAAACATCTTCTGTTACAAATAATGTCCAATTGATTTTGTCTTGAACTTTTTTGAATCCCAGCTGTTGCTGGTTGGCACCACCCTGGACTCAGGAACCTGCAGAAAGAACTGGAACCTTGCAGAAAGGGTCCTTAAGTTTAAGTCATCTGTTCACAGATATGATAACTTTATATTTTTGGTGAAATAATTTTTAAGCCTAATTTTACAGGTAGGACGTGTTCCAACTATAGGGGGATCACACTCTTAAGCCTCCCTGGTAAGGTCTATTCAGGGGTTCTGGAGAGGAGGGTCCGTCGGATAGTCGAACCTCGGATTCAGGAGGAGCAGTGTGGTTTTCGTGCTGGTCGTGGAACACTGGACCAGCTCTACACCCTCAGCAGGGTCCTGGAGGGTGTGTGGGAGTTTGCCCAACCAGTTTACATATGCTCACTGACGGTTCTGGACACGGGCCCACACGGGCCAGTGCCCGTGTATCACGGAGCCTGGCCCTCCCTCTGGCCCGCCCTCTGAGCAAGAAGCGGAAACCATCCGATACCAGCATAATTTACGTATCAGATTTTTGATCCAACCTGCCGATATTTTCTGACCCATGATGCACGTTGGCTTCAAACTATGGAATGGATTTCCTGAACGGAGGCGTGTCTCATGATCCCAGAGTAATAAGACCCGCCTCACATTCAGGAAATCCATGTCATAGTTTGCAGCCAGCTGCAGCGTGAGGAGCTGACTGAGTACTCTGTTGGGTTTGTTTTGGCATCGTTTTCAAAAAGCGGGTCGTTTGTTTATGGATTCTTTACATGGAGCTGGTCACAATTGGTTATGGATCACTGTTTACATGGAGCTGGACACTTGTTTCTGTCGCAAGATCTGACACTGGTGAGTAACATGTTAGCTAGCCTAGCAGCTAGCCGACTTTTCATCGTAACAAAGTAACATGTGTCCGCTGTGTGGAAGTATTTAAACACCGCAAGACAACAACGTTCAATGTCTGCAGAGCTATATACAGTAAACACATCTGTGTCACATTAAACCGCGGTCAAGTTAGTTTTACGCCGGACATTCGAGCTCCGGGGCTTCAGCGGTGTGTTTTTCTTTTTCAAGCCGGGAATGGCGCTCTGTTTCCGGGCAGCTGCTGTCAGCTTCCCCCTGGAGCTCCGTGGCTGCGCATCATATCATAACAGCTACAATATAAAGCCATGTAAACACTAAAAACAGGAACATGTCTGTGTTGGTTTATGCCATGAACTTAGCAGATGTAAAGCCATTTAATATTTTATTTAATTTATTTATTCATTCATTTAAAAGAGACAAAATAAAACAAATTAATCAAAAATAAAACATTGAATGAAAAGAGTGCAGAAAGAAGAAAAAAATCTTATATCACCCCATTATTTAAAATAATATATAAAATAACTTTAAACAAACAATCACTTAACTCCATATCTGTAAAATTAACTGAATTATAACCATTTTTGAGTTTGGCTTATTTCAATTGCCTGCTGCAGCCATCTTCAATTCAATTGTACTCAAAAGTTAATCAGCAGTAAAGAAACATCCGTTTATTATTTCTTGAAAGATTTTTCAAAATCTGTCCAGAGGGTCATGAGATATTTTGCTAACAGACCAACATCATTGATTCCAAATAAATAACGCCAGTGGTGGAGAAAGTACTCAAACACTGTACTTAAGTAAAAGTACAAATAAACAGACAAAATGTACTCTAGTAAAAGTAGAAGTACCATATTAATGTTTTTACTTAAGTAAAAGTAAATAAGTACTTGCTTTTAAAAATACTTAAAGTATTAAAGTAAAAGTACTTGCTGAATGTATTACCTAATGCAATGGTTTACAAAATCATCAAGTGTGCGTATATTTTCTGTAACAATACATTAATAGTGTTGAGTCATTTTAATGAACAATGCTGCAGATAATACATGTTTTTATTGTGTTTACTCTGACACAGTTCACACTTGGACTTGTGATTCTGTGCGTCAGTATTTCAGGGATGACATGAAGAGTTAAATGTCATTAAGTAAAATAAGAAAGAGGAATGATTTTACCTTTGAACATTTTTATTTAACACAAACCAATGTGTCATTTTAACTGCAGTAAACACGTTTAAGTAAAAGTTGTCTGTTTGAAAAAAAGGAGCATTAGACCTAACAAAGGAACATCTGATCATTTCAACTCCAGTTTGTCTTCAACTCTAGTTAAAATACTGTCTAGTCAACCTTGTAATGGGTCAATAGTGAACAATATTTTAACTTCCTGACACCATTTTCGAAACTTGGACCTGAGTGTCGAGACATTTGGAGACATCTCTTGTCTCCTGTCCTAACATCCCATGAACTGATACATTTTAATATTGCAGCAATAATTTCTTGTCCAAGTTCAGAATAAGTTGTTTTTCAAAGTTTTTTTTGAGTCCAGTCTGGCTCTTTTGGGAGAGAGGATCTGTCCTGCTGTACTGAACAGTCTTTCAATAATATTTCAATAATCTTTCAATAAGGCCATGGGTGTTGTGTATCTTGCTGACTCTGTGGTGGAATCCATTTTGGGTGTGCCTCTTTTCCACCGCTCGGCTCGGCTCGGGTTGGATCGGCTCAGGTCGGCTCAGTTCGGCTCAGTTCGGGTCGGGTCACATCTATGTTCTGTTTCCACAGCTTTTTTGTACCCCTTCTGTGGGCGGGGTCCAGAATCCTACTCGTCTTACCACATGGTGGCAGTAGTGTTCCCTCAAGCTATTTACTACAGTACTAGCCACCACTAGAAGAAGAACACAATAAAGGCTTTGACAGAATGTTGTGAAAGAGATGTCATGCTATAATGAGTACCTCATGAGCTGTAATCTTTAAACCCAATTCATAATCCTACCTTGTTGCCTTCTTTAAACCCATGTATTTTCCAATTTAGTATTTTTACAATAAAGATGTATTAAAGCATATTTTATTATTTAGTTATGCACAAGGTGCTTGATAAAGTTGCAAAACCATATTTATCTGAGCTGCTTCAACCTTCCTGCCCTCCCCGTTCTCAGATCAGCTGAGCAGTTGCTGCTGACAGTCCTCAAAACTTTTTAAATCTTATTTAAAAACACACATTTATTCCTTGGCTTTTAACACGTGATCTTATCTTTTATGGCATGTTAACACACCTGCAGTAAGACTGGTATATGTATTTATTTTTGTATGCTTTTTATAGTTTTTAATTAACTTGTCTTTTATGTTATTGTACAGCACTTTGGTTGACCCTGTGGTTTTTAAAATGTGCTTTATAAATAAAGTTGATTTAAAACATCACACTGTGATCTTTGAAACTGCCAGAGTTTCCCTGGTAAAGTTGCTGCTGGGTGGTAGATGGTAGATGGATGGTCTGTGAATTCTTTAACTTTAAACTGTCCAAAGGACTTTGGCCACTTTTAATTTTTGACTTTTTTTGTATGACTTCATCCTAGAACCAAATAATTTATAACGTAATAACAGTTGAGCAGATTCTAATAATCTTTATCTTATGATTCTTTAAAGGTCAAATGCAAATGGAAAGTTCTCTTAACTTCCAGTATGGATTTAAACACAATACACACTTCACATTATAAAATAAGTTTAGGAAATTGAATGTTCGAGGACACCACTTAAGAAAATATAACGTTTAATAGGAAAAGTTTGAAGTGACAAACAGAAGTAACAAATTTCCATCTGGTGTCTCACGTCTTCCTCCAGAAGATGACACAGGTTGTTGAATTCTGGCGATTTTCTTCTGTTGACTGTAAAAGAAAAATGTGATTAATTTAGTCCAGAAACTGTTTTTTTTTTTTTAAACAACACAGTGTGATCACAACATGTTCATATACTAAATGTATCCTGTTGGAGTTATTTGAAATAAAATTCAATGTTTTATAGACATAAATGTGTCAAGCTACCTCCATTAATTTTCTCCCTTGTACTTTGTATCACATATTATCAATTCTATCAAAAACCACATAGCTGATATTTTTCAAAAAAATCTAGTGTGATCACAACATGTTCATATACTAAATGTATCCTGTTGGAGTTATTTGAAATAAAATTCAATGTTTTATAGACATAAATGTGTCAAGCTACCTCCATTAATTTTCTCCCTTGTACTTTGTATCACATATTATCAATTCTATCAAAAACCACATAGCTGATATTTTTCAAAAAAATCTAGTGTGATCACAACATGTTCATATACTAAATGTATCCTGTTGGAGTTATTTGAAATAAAATTCGAATTTTTATAATTTATTTTCGTTGTGCAAGCACAGTTTTGGAAGAAGTCAAAGCGAAACTACTTTAAATGCAGCATATTTGACCACTACGTGACAATATTAAAGCGTGGTTGAGCTCAGGAACCCTCGTACTATAAAGTCAGCTATGAAATATATTTTATATCTGTTCATTGAGCTACATTTAAAGACATAAAGCCGCCCGCGCGCCGCGTGTTGCTCGTGGCGAACCTGCTTTTTAAAATCCTGCAGTTTTGAGCAATACGTGATTTTATTAAGGACACGTTCAGCTGAAGACCCATCTTTGCTATAAATTTAAAAACAAATAATTGTTTTTACCGTGTTATTCATGTAAAGTCCTGCCGTGATCACTTCCCTCGCTTCCGTGAAAACTGCTCGAGTCTCCTCCTTCCTCCTTCCGGAGCGGGTGAGCTCGCCTCAGTACCCCTCTGAAACCAGCCCGAAAATCTCAGGAAATCTCGCGCGGCTCAGCACGGAATATCCGGTGGGAAAGGATGAAAGGGGGTCTCTGCGACGCACATATGACGTAACATCCGACCCGAGCCGACCGGTGGAAAAGGGGCATTAGTGGTGCTGTGGGTGCTCCCAGCTCAGTGACGTATATACTAGAATATATGTCACTGGTCCAGCTCTTCTTGAAGGCAGGTCTAATGTTACCTGTCCACTTTGCAGTGATTCAATGGACCAACTCCCCTCTCAACATCAGTTACTTTCAAACTACATGTAATGACAAATCAAAAAACTGCAACGTGAATGTAACTTGTAACTCAACACATTATAGAAATGTAGTGTAGTAGAAAGTACAGATACTTCATGTAAAATCTAGTGGAGTAAAAGTAAAAGTACCCACATGTAAAGTACAGATACATGAAAAATGTACTTAAGTACAGTTACAAAGTATTTGTACTTTGTTACATCCCACCACTGAATAACGCTATAATTTTAAAGAAAGATCTTATGCATTCTAAAAGTCCTTTGCTTATGCTTTGGGAATGAGTCTCAGCTACTACCACACCAAATTTTATCTCAATTTTTTGTCAAATTGAATGAGTTGTAGTCAATTTTGTGTTGTTTAAGTTCAGTTAGCTGTGGCAGCCATCTTAAATTGGATGTACTTTAAAAGTCAACCAGTCGTAGAGAGCCATTCAGTGAATATTTCTTGAAAGTTTCATCAAAATCTGTTCAGTTGTTCATAAGATATTTTGCTAACAGACAGATGCAGAATACAAACATAATTTGATGATTTCTGGCAAACCGATCAACAAATGAGTCACTCATTTGTTGATCGATTTGCCAGAAATCATGATGCCAGAAATCATGAAATTCTGCGATTTTGTATTCATCAAAATCGCAGAATACAGTTGCTGTGATAGTAGGGCAGCCAATGTTGTTATATAATTTTGGACTGAGAAACTGAACCAAGACTTCACCTAACAGTTATTTTCATTATCATTTTATTTGCTTATTAATATATTTTATTCAGTCAATACAAATGCTGTGTAAAATGTTTTATATTTTTCTCATTTGATTTTTTAAACTATTTTCTTTGGTTACAATGGTTAATCACTGCTTTTAAAAAATAAGAGTCAAGTAAGATTTCGAATCTGTCTTTTTCTCCGAGATGAACGTGCCCCTCTGACAAAACCTCTGGCCCCAGCTTGGCCCCACCAGTACAACTGGTCTAGAACCGCCACTGCATATGCTTTGTGGACTTGAAGAAGGCATTCGACCGCGTCCCTCGGGGGGTTCTGTGGGGGGTACTCCGGGAGTATGGGGTACCAGGCCCATTGATATGGGCTGTTAGGTCCCTGTACGACCGGTGTCAGAGCTTGGTCCGCATTGCCGGCAGTAAGTCAGGCTCGTTTCCAGTGAGAGTTGGACTCCGCCAAGGTTGCCCTTTGTCACCGATTCTGTTCATAACTTTTATGGACAGAATTTCTAGGCGCAGCCAAGGTGTTGAGAGGATCCGTTTTGGTGGCCTTAGAATCGCTTCTCTGTTTTTTGCAGATGATGTGGTCCTATTGGCTTCATCAGATCGTGATCTACAGCTTTCGCTGGAGCGGTTTGCAGCCGAGTGTGATGCGGCCGGGATGAGGATCAGTTCCTCCAAATCCGAGGCCATGGTCTTGAGCCGGAAAAGGGTAGCATGCCCTCTCCGGGTCGGGGAGGAGGTCCTGCCCCAAGTGGAGGAGTTTAAGTATCTCGGGGTCTTGTTCACGAATGAGGGAAAACTGGAGCGTGAGATCGATAGGCGGATAGGTGCAGCATCCGCAGTGAAGCGGGCGCTGTACCGGTCTGTCGTGGTGAAGAGAGAGCTGAGTCAAAAGGCAAAGCTCTCAATTTACCGATCGATCTACGTTCCCACCCTCATCTATGGTCATGAGCTTTGGGTTGTGACCGAAAGAACGAGATCTCGGATACAAGCGGCTGAAATGAGTTTTCTCCGCAGGGTGTCTGGACTCTCCCTTAGAGATA
Organism: Garcialebias charrua; assembly: GCA_038048925.1. Classification (NCBI taxonomy): domain Eukaryota; kingdom Metazoa; phylum Chordata; class Actinopteri; order Cyprinodontiformes; family Rivulidae; genus Garcialebias; species Garcialebias charrua. The sequence continues at coordinate 12,730 of JBBPBX010083972.1, forward strand.
GGGTGAGAAGCTCAGTCATCCGGGAGGGACTCGGAGTAGAGCCGCTGCTTCTCCACATCGAGAGGAGCCAGTTGAGGTGGCTCGGGCATCTGGTTAGGATGCCTCCTGGACGCCTCCCTGGTGAGGTGTTCCGGGCATGTCCCACCGGGAGGAGACCCAGAGGAAGACCCAGGACACGCTGGAGGGACTATGTTTCTCGGCTGGCCTGGGAACGCCTTGGGATTCCCCCAGAGGAGCTGCTCCAAGTGGCTGGGGAGAGGGAAGTCTGGGCCTCCCTACTTAGGCTGCTACCCCCGTGACCCGACCCCGGATAAGTGGAAGAAAATGGATGGATGGATGGATTTTACATCCATGTGACACATCCAATTTTTGTATTTGATGTAATTTGATGCAGCAGATTTGCATCCATTGTGTATGTACTCATTCATTAAGGGGTATCAGATATGTAGCAGGTATGAGTGATGGAGAAAGAAGGGGAACACTTGCTCCTCACTCTACTACACTTATTTTGCACTTACAGGGCACTGGGTCATTTTGCTGACCAATAACAAGTGAATTAACTTATTCACCCTTTCATAATCAGAACACAGTCACTGAAGTGGAATCCGTTAATTACAGGGAATTCTCTAACATAACATTTGAATATTCATCCGAATGAGGAAACCAAATTTGTCTACGAAGTTTTATTACAAAATAATTTATCAATAATAGATTATGAACAATGATAATAAACTAAATTGGATGACACAGACAATAAAATGTACTATTTTGTAGAATACATAAATTGAGTAGTTTAGTAATTTCTTATAATTGATTAGGCAAAATGAATAATCAAGGCATTATTCTTTTATATTAAAAACAATACATTTTGGACATAATTAATTTTGTTTTATACATGCAACAGTTTAGATAAAGTTTAAACTATTGATAAATAGTTTACTTTGGAATTTGGTTGAGAGATGTTATTTAATTTGATCAGACTGAGTTAGTAGGACTGCAAGCATCATATTTATCGAAGGAGTGGTGGTGCAGAGGCTAGAGATGGTGGGCCTGTGATCAGAAGGTTGCCGGTCCAACTCCCTGGACTGACAACATCAAATTGTGGGTGGAAAAGGTAAAACACCCACACCTGCCTCCACCCCCACTTGGCCCACCCTGGGCCCTGAACCAAGCCCTCAACCCCCATCATCTGGCTCCCAAACAGTTCTCTCTTGAAAATGAGTCTTCTTGATTCAATGAGACTACATGTATAAATAAAGGTTAAATTATAATAATAATACAATACTAATCCAAATGCATCAGCTTCAAATATTTAAGGAGACCTGACAATTCTTTCCGAAAACAAAGCAGAGAAAATGTTAAAACAATAAGATTTCACATTATTTCATACTTGCAAAAAGTAATGAACATCTTTCACGCTCAAACACAACAGAATCAAGCCAAGCAAACTTCATTCATGAATGTTTTTTTTTTCTTAAAAGCTTAGCAATGTGTGAGCATTAATCAAACTGTAAATGACTGAGTGTCCAGGATAATGAATACATTAAAAATAGTCCATCATTATTCAGGTCATAAGTAACTTTAAAGGAAACCAGTTCAGGGTAGTTATGAAAGGTGACCTCAGGGTCAGGGGTCATAGTCAGGAGAGTGCATATTCATGCTACATGCATTTAAATTATTTATTTACTGAGTTAGAAAAAAAGCATTTTTTTTTTAAACCAAACATTAGTTTATGTCACAATGTAGGCAGTGGGCCATTGATACATTTTTAATATGTTGGCAATGTGGAGGCCACTGCAAATCCTGGGGTGGAACACCGAAACCAAAAATCAAATTGGAATTTCAGATTTGTTATGTTGTTATTTATAGGTTATTTGGCAAACAAACTAATAAGGGAAACACTTTGTTTGCATACACAAGTTTAATTTAGTGTTCGTTTTTATTAACAGTTATTACTGTTTGATAAAAGTACTCTCAATACAGGAGTCACTCGCTACTTCGCTACTTTGTTTTTCGCGGATTCGCTCTATCGTAGTTTTTCAAAGTAAGTTTGGACATGACACACAATTGGCTGATTGATGGATGAGCCGCACGTTCGGCATGGGATTTTTATTTAAAATAAACCATTTTAAAATGTTTAGCACCTGCTTCACCTGCGGAGAAGTGGGCGTGGCCGCAAGCACCGGCAGGTGGCAGAAAGCAGCTGGACGCAGAGAGCTGAGATCATGACATGCTGTGCTCTTTTAAAGCATTTAGAGTTTAGAAGATTGTTTGGGACATTGCAAGAGTGTGGGAATGGCTTAAAATGCCTTAATACTGTATACAGTATACTTGTACAGGTAGTCCCCGACTTACGAGCGCTCTGACCTACGAGGTTCCGGACTTACGAGCTGGCGAATTTTTGGAAAAAACGCAAAAAATACAGTTTTTCTGTGTTTTTTCACCACAGTTCGTTAGCTAAACATGTGGACACACGTTTCCGATCATTTTTATGCACTCGTAAGCAGTTTTTCGATGAAAAACGAGTGTTTGTAGTCGCGCTAGCAAAACCGTTCCAACTTACGAGCGAAATTCCGGACTTACGAGACACGTGGCGGTCGTTCCGAATTACGAGATTTCCGTGTTACGAGCAACTCGTTGTAACGGAACTCGCTCGTAAGTCGGGGACTACCTGTAT
>JBBPBX010083974.1:0-15406 GCA_038048925.1 Garcialebias charrua
TGTAAATGCAAATGCATATATACATGAATATGTAAGTGCATATATACATGTAAATGCAAATGCATATAAAAATGTAAATACATACAGTATATGTATATATACATGAATATGCATATATGTACATATGCATAAACATATAGATGTATATATATATATATATATATGTATATACATATGCTGTACAGATAGACATATACATGTAAATATAACATGTTCAACTGAAGTTGTGTGTGTTTGTGTGTGTGACTGTTTTGTGGTTTTTAAGGACAGTTTTTTGTCAGGACAGTAATGAGCTGTTATCTGATTGATTGTCTGATTGTTTATAGCGTCTGACTGTCCAAACAAACAACTGTCCATAAAAACCATAGTACACTCCTATACACACATAATTGAACATTAAGGTTGATGAAACCACACGTAGCAAGTAATTCTGTTTAGGAACACAAGAACTAAAATGTACCTTGGTATTCGTGTTTAAAGGAAGTTGATCGTGCTTCTGGCTACCTGCGATCTCCTGACTCTGGACGTGTTCACATGACATCTGTAACAGATCATTTATACTTATATTTAGAGGAAATTCTACATTTTGATGATAGCTGCTGTCACATGTAAACCAATAAACATTACATGATTGTTTGTTTTTGGCCAAAGTATCCATCTCACATAAAGGAAAGATGGATGGACAGAGTATTTACAAAACTCCTCTCATGATAGGTGGACTAAGATGAAATTAAAATTAGCTGAATGAAAGAAAACTATAAATTTAAAAACTGTGACTAATAATATTGAAGTCATACTTAACAACCCCTGCATTATTTATATAATTGATATCTATGTCATATACATACACAAATATACATATATACATGTATATGAGCATATCATAAATGCATATTCATGTACTGTACAGTGTATATACATATATGCATATAAATGTATATATGCATATCAGAGACATATACATGTAAATATAACATGTTCTACTAAAATTGTGTGTGTTTGTGTGTGTGACTGTTTTGTGGTTTTAATGGACAGTGGTTTGTTAGGAAAGCAATACGCTATAATCAGACAATCAGATAACAGCTCATTGACAAAACACTGTCCTTAGAAACCACAAAACAAGTCACACACACAAACACACAATTTGAGTTGAACATGTTATATTTACATGCCTATTACATGTATATATAAGTGCGTATATACATGTATATGTAAGTGCATATATACATGTATATGTAAGTGCATATATACATGTACTGTATATGCAAATGCATTTAAACATGTAAATGCATATATGTATATATACAAGAATATGCATATATGTACATATGCATAAACATATAGATGTATATATGCATAAACATATACATGTATATATATGCATATACATATAATGTACAGATAGACATATACATGTAAATATAACATGTTCAACTGAAGTTGTGTGTGTTTGTGTGTGTGACCGTTTTGTGGTTTTTAAGGACAGTGTTTTGTCAGGACAGCAATACGCTATACAGTAATCAGACAATCAGATAACAGCTCATTACTGTCCTGACAAAACACTGTCCTTAGAAACCACAAAACAGTCACACACACAAACACACACAACTTGAGTTGAACATGTTATATTTACATGCCTATTACATGTATATATAAGTGCATATATACATGTATATGTAAGTGCATATATACATGTATATGTAAGTGCATATATACATGTACTGTATATGCAAATGCATTTAAACATGTAAATGCATATATGTATATATACAAGAATATGCATATATGTACATATGCATAAACATATAGATGTATATATGCATAAACATATACATGTATATATATGCATATACATATAATGTACAGATAGACATATACATGTAAATATAACATGTTCAACTGAAGTTGTGTGTGTTTGTGTGTGTGACCGTTTTGTGGTTTTTAAGGACAGTGTTTTGTCAGGACAGCAATACGCTATACAGTAATCAGACAATCAGATAACAGCTCATTACTGTCCTGACAAAACACTGTCCTTAGAAACCACAAAACAGTCACACACACAAACACACACAATTTTAGTTGAACATGTTATATTTACATGCCTATTACACGTATATGTAAGTGCCTATTTACATGTATATGTAAGTTCCTATATACATGTAAATGCAAATGCATATATACATGAATATGTAAGTGCATATATACATGTAAATGCAAATGCATATAAAAATGTAAATACATACAGTATATGTATATATACATGAATATGCATATATGTACATATGCATAAACATATAGATGTATATATATATATATATATATGTATATACATATGCTGTACAGATAGACATATACATGTAAATATAACATGTTCAACTGAAGTTGTGTGTGTTTGTGTGTGTGACTGTTTTGTGGTTTTTAAGGACAGTTTTTTGTCAGGACAGTAATGAGCTGTTATCTGATTGATTGTCTGATTGTTTATAGCGTCTGACTGTCCAAACAAACAACTGTCCATAAAAACCATAGTACACTCCTATACACACATAATTGAACATTAAGGTTGATGAAACCACACGTAGCAAGTAATTCTGTTTAGGAACACAAGAACTAAAATGTACCTTGGTATTCGTGTTTAAAGGAAGTTGATCGTGCTTCTGGCTACCTGCGATCTCCTGACTCTGGACGTGTTCACATGACATCTGTAAGAGATCATTTATACTTATATTTAGAGGAAATTCTACATTTTGATGATAGCTGCTGTCACATGTAAACCAATAAAAATTACATGATTGTTTGTTTTTGGCCAAAGTATCCATCTCACATAAAGGAAAGATGGATGGACAGAGTATTTACAAAACTCCTCTCATGATAGGTGGACTAAGATGAAATTAAAATTAGCTGAATGAAAGAAAACTATAAATTTAAAAACTGTGACTAATAATATTGAAGTCATACTTAACAACCCCTGCATTATTTATATAATTGATATCTATGTCATATACATACACAAATATACATATATACATGTATATGAGCATATCATAAATGCATATTCATGTACTGTACAGTGTATATACATATATGCATATAAATGTATATATGCATATCAGAGACATATACATGTAAATATAACATGTTCTACTAAAATTGTGTGTGTTTGTGTGTGTGACTGTTTTGTGGTTTTAATGGACAGTGGTTTGTTAGGAAAGCAATACGCTATAATCAGACAATCAGATAACAGCTCATTGACAAAACACTGTCCTTAGAAACCACAAAACAAGTCACACACACAAACACACAATTTGAGTTGAACATGTTATATTTACATGCCTATTACATGTATATATAAGTGCGTATATACATGTATATGTAAGTGCATATATACATGTATATGTAAGTGCATATATACATGTACTGTATATGCAAATGCATTTAAACATGTAAATGCATATATGTATATATACAAGAATATGCATATATGTACATATGCATAAACATATAGATGTATATATGCATAAACATATACATGTATATATATGCATATACATATAATGTACAGATAGACATATACATGTAAATATAACATGTTCAACTGAAGTTGTGTGTGTTTGTGTGTGTGACCGTTTTGTGGTTTTTAAGGACAGTGTTTTGTCAGGACAGCAATACGCTATACAGTAATCAGACAATCAGATAACAGCTCATTACTGTCCTGACAAAACACTGTCCTTAGAAACCACAAAACAGTCACACACACAAACACACACAACTTGAGTTGAACATGTTATATTTACATGCCTATTACATGTATATATAAGTGCATATATACATGTATATGTAAGTGCATATATACATGTATATGTAAGTGCATATATACATGTACTGTATATGCAAATGCATTTAAACATGTAAATGCATATATGTATATATACAAGAATATGCATATATGTACATATGCATAAACATATAGATGTATATATGCATAAACATATACATGTATATATATGCATATACATATAATGTACAGATAGACATATACATGTAAATATAACATGTTCAACTGAAGTTGTGTGTGTTTGTGTGTGTGACCGTTTTGTGGTTTTTAAGGACAGTGTTTTGTCAGGACAGCAATACGCTATACAGTAATCAGACAATCAGATAACAGCTCATTACTGTCCTGACAAAACACTGTCCTTAGAAACCACAAAACAGTCACACACACAAACACACACAATTTTAGTTGAACATGTTATATTTACATGCCTATTACACGTATATGTAAGTGCCTATTTACATGTATATGTAAGTTCCTATATACATGTAAATGTAAATGCATATATACATGAATATGTAAGTGCATATATACATGTAAATGCAAATGCATATAAAAATGTAAATACATACAGTATATGTATATATACATGAATATGCATATATGTACATATGCATAAACATATAGATGTATATATATATATATATATGTATATACATATGCTGTACAGATAGACATATACATGTAAATATAACATGTTCAACTGAAATTGTGTGTGTGTTTGTGTGTGTGACTGTTTTGTGGTTTTTAAGGACAGTTTTTTGTCAGGACAGTAACGAGCTGTAATCTGATTTATTGTCTGATTGTTTATAGCGTATGACTGTCCTAACAAACCACTGTCAATAAAAACCACAATACACTCCCATACATACACAATTGAACATTAAGGTTGATGAAACCACACATAGCAAGTAATTCTGTTTAGGAACACAAGAACTAAAATGTACCTTGGTATTCGTGTTTAAAGGAAGTTGATCCGGCTTCTGGCTACCTGCGATCTCCTGACTCTGGACGTGTTCACATGTCATCTGTAACAGATCATTTATACTTATCTTTAGAAGAAATTCTACATTTTGATGATAGCTGCTGTCCTATGCAAATAAGAAACATTACACAATTGTTTGGTTCATCATATTTATGGCTATTCTGTAAATAGTAAAAATAGAAAAATGACATTCTTTAAAGGAGTACTTTTTCAGTGTCAACTATCCTTCCTCGATGCACTTGCACATACCTTTATTTTGCTCTTACAGAATGTTTTGTTAGCAACTGAAACCTCTGTTGGAGTTGGTGCCTCAAAATCTTGCCCATCAGAAGACATTCCATGTAATGTCTGTTGAGATTTTGATCACATAGTAGGAAAGAATTAAAAATATATTGTGGTGAAACATATGTTGTAAACCTGTATGATTAAAAAACTATTTTTAATCATGATTACATTCAAAAAGTAAAATTTAAATCACCTTGCATCTCCATGGCCATTCTGAGTCGCCGTAATTATAGGTGATCTCATCTCCTTCATTGATGGGTTTAGTTGCAAACAAACATAGATGGGGCTTTTTGTTTACAACTGTGTACCTCATCTTTGCATTTGGGTTTATATGGTCATCATTTACAAGCCTTCCAAGTGACCCGTCCTCGTTTGCTGCATCAACACTACAAATGCATAATGCATATTTAAAAAAAAAAAATCTTGCCAGCACTATAAATTACCTTACAATTAATAGCCTTTTATAAGTCATGTCAGACACAATGATAGGTTATTCTTACATACTCATACATACTCACCACAATATTTTTCCATCGAAGTAGAATTCAAACAAAAACACTTTCTGTGATTCATCATAAACTTGTTGCCTCCTCTCACATTCCTCCTTGGTGATCAATTCACCTCGATATTCCAAAAGAAAGTCATCTTTTGCAAAGGATTTTTTAGCAAAGATTCCACGACCTAGTTATACAAAAATAAATTATAGGAACAATTGTATTTTTTGTTAACACTAATAAAGCTCCACATACTGTACCTTTAAGTTCACTGATAAATTTGATGACAAGGCCCTCTTTGTCCTTTTGATTTTTGACATGATTGTTTGCATCTTCCTTTGGGCTCTGTCTTTTTTGCCTTTGCATGTTTCACTGTCATAAAAAAATGCAATTTATGAAAAGAATGTCAGAATTACTGCCTTCATTTTCAGGGCAAACAATGCTGAAATTTAGGTTACAGATAAGCCAATGTAGACTGGGAAACTGGGGAGTCAAGTCTCCCCACCATCACAGACATCTACACCTCCAGATGCAGGAAGAGAGCCACCTGCATCATGAAGGACCCCACTCACACAGCACACACAGTCTTTGCCCCACTCCCCTCAGGACGGAGGTTAAGGAGCATGGAATGTAGAACCACTAGACAGAGGAACAGCTTCTACCCTAAGGCTGTTAGACTCATGAATAAATAAATAAGAATAATTACTGCAAAATATCACATCATGCTGATGCTGATCTGTTTTCTTGTTGCAATGTTCATTTGTGACCATCTGTTCATACAGACTCATGTTCCTGCTACTGTTTGTAATGATGTTTTTTTATTACATTAGTGATTAGTGTATTTCTAGTTGATGTTTTTTTTTTAGTTATATATCCTAGATGTCATTACTGTTTTTCTCTTACATTTTGTTGTTGGATGTAACTGGGACCATGTGTACATAATCTCATTTCATCACATGTACCACATGCAGTGCAAACGACAATAATGTTGTGATTGCTACAGAATGTGGTCTGGCCTTTTCATGTAGAAAAATTCAGGGTCTTCCCTGAAAGAGATTACGTCATGGGATGGATAGATGTTTGATGGATGGATGGTTGATAGATGGATGTTTGATGGATGGATGGATGGATGGATAAAGCATGGACCTCAGTCAGTAAAGATTCCATCTGTCTGGGTTCAGGAAGGCAGGATGTTTGATGGATGGATGGATAGATGGATGGATAAAGCGTGAACCTCAGTCAAAGAATACATCTGTCTGGGTTCAGCAAGGCAGGATGTTTGATGGATGGATGGATGTTTGATGGATGGATGGATGGATATTTGATGGATGGATGGGTGGATGGATGGATAAAGTGTGGACCTCAGTCAGTAAAGAATCCATATGTCTGTTTTCAGGAAGGCAAGATGTTTGATAGATGGATGGATGATGTTTGATGGATGGATGCATGGATGGATGGATGGATAGATGGATGTGTGGATGTTTGATGGATGGATGGATGGATAAAGCGTGGACCTCAGTCAGTAAAGAATCCATCCGTGTGGGTTCAGCAAGGCTGGATGTTTGATGGATGGATGGATGTTTGATGGATGGATGGATGTTTGATGGATGTATGTATGTATGTATGGATAAAGTGTGGACTTCAGTCAGTAAAGAATCCATCTGTCTGGGTTAAGGAAGGCAAGAGGTTTGATGGATGGATGGATAGATGGATGGATGTTTGATGGATAGATGATGGATGGATGTTTGATGGATGGATGTTTGATAGATGGATGTATGTATGTTTGATGGATGTATGTATGGATAAAGCGTGGACCTCAGTCAGTAAAGAATCCATCTGTCTGGGGTCAGGAAGGCAGGATGTTTGATGGATGGATGGATAGATGGATGGATAAAGCGTGGACCTCAGTCAGTAAAGAATCCATATGTCTGAGTTCAGCAAGGCAGGATGTTTGATGGATGGATGGATGATGTTTGATGGATGGATGGATGTTTGATGGATGTATGTATGTATGGATAAAGCGTGGACCTCAGTCAGTAAAGAATCCATCTGTCTGGGTTCAGGAAGGCAGGATGTTTGATGGATGGATGGATGGATGTTTGATGGATGGATGGATGGATGTTTTATGGATGGATGTATGTATGGATAAAGCGTGGACCTCAGTCAGTAAACAATCCATCTGTCTGGGTTCAGGAAGGCAGGATGTTTGATGATGGATGGATGATGTTTGATGGATGGATGCATGGATGGATGGACGGATAGATGGATGGATGTGTGGATGTTTAATGGATGGATGGATAAAGCGTGGACCTCAGTCAGTAAAGAATCCATCCGTGTGGGTTCAGCAAGGCTGGATGTTTGATGGATAGATGGATGGATGTTTGATGGATGGATGGATGTTTGATGGATGGATGTATGTATGGATAAAGCATGGACCTCAGTCAGTAAAGAATCCATCTGTCTGGGTTCAGGAAGGCAGGATGTTTGATGGATGGATGGATGGATGTTTGATTGATGGATGGATGGATGTTTGATGGATGGATGTATGTATGGATAAAGCGTGGACCTCAGTCAGTAAAGAATCCATCTGTCTGGGTTCAGGAAGGCAGGATGTTTGATGATGGATGGATGATGTTTGATGGATGGATGCATGGATGGATGGATGGATGGATAGATGGATGGATGTGTGGATGTTTAATGGATGGATGGATAAAGCGTGGACCTCAGTCAGTAAAGAATCCATCCGTGTGGGTTCAGCAAGGCTGGATGTTTGATGGATGGATGGATGGATGTTTGATGGATGGATGGATGTTTGATGGATGGATGTATGTATGGATAAAGCATGGACCTCAGTCAGTAAAGAATCCATCTGTCTGGGTTCAGGAAGGCAGGATGTTTGATGATGGATGGATGATGTTTGATGGATGGATGGATGGATGGATGTTTGATGGATGGATGTGTGGATGTTTGAAGGATGGATGGATGGATGCATGGATGGATGGATAAAGCGTGGACGTCAGTCAAAGAATCCATCTGTCTGGGTTCAGCAAGGCAGGATGTTTGATGGATGGATGGATGATGTTTGATGGATGGATGGATGTTTGATGGATGGATGTTTGATGGATGGATGTTTGATGGATGGATGGATGGATGGATAAAGCGTGGACCTCAGTCAGTAAAGAATCCATCTGTCTGGGTTCAGGAAGGCAGGATGTTTGATGATAGATGGATGGATGTTTGATGGATGGATGTTTGATGGATGGATGGATGGATGTTTGATGGATGGATGGATGGATGTTTGATGGATGGATGTGTGGATGTTTGATGGATGGATGGATGGATGCATGGATGGATGGATAAAGCGTGGACGTCAGTCAAAGAATCCATCTGTCTGGGTTCAGCAAGGCAGGATGTTTGATGGATGGATGGATGTTTGATGGTTGGATGGATGGATGGATGTAAGTGCCTATTTACATGTATATGTAAGTGCCTATATACATGTATATGTAAGTGCATATATACATGAATATGTAAGTACTGTACATATATACATGAATATGTAAGTGCATATATACATGTAAATGCAAATGCATATAAAAATGTAAATGCATATATGTATATATACATGAATATGCATATATGTACATATGCATATACATGTATATACATGCATATGCTGTACAGATAGACATATACATGTAAATATAACATGTTCAACTGAAATTGTGTGTGTTTGTGTGTGGGACTGTTTTGTGGTTTTTAAGGACAGTGTTTTGTCAGGACAGCAATACGCTATACAGTAATCAGACAATCAGATAACAGCTCATTACTGTCCTGACAAAACACTGTCCTTAGAAACCACAAAACAGTCACACACACAAACACACACAATTTCAGTTGAACATGTTATATTTACATGCCTATTACACGTATATGTAAGTGCCTATTTACATGTATATGTAAGTGCCTATATACATGTAAATGCAAATGCATATATACATGAATATGTAAGTGCATATATACATGTAAATGCAAATGCATATAAAAATGTAAATACATACAGTATATGTATATATACATGAATATGCATATATGTACATATGCATAAACATATAGATGTATATATGCATAAACATATACATGTATATATATATGTATATACATATGCTGTACAGATAGACATATACATGTAAATATAACATGTTCAACTGAAATTGTGTGTGTTTGTGTGTGTGACTGTTTTGTGGTTTTTAAGGACAGTGTTTTGTCAGGACAGCAATACGCTATACAGTAATCAGACAATCAGATAACAGCTCATTACTGTCCTGACAAAACACTGTCCTTAGAAACCACAAAACAGTCACACACACAAACACACACAATTTCAGTTGAACATGTTATATTTACATGCCTATTACACGTATATGTAAGTGCCTATTTACATGTATATGTAAGTGCCTATATACATGTAAATGCAAATGCATATATACATGAATATGTAAGTGCATATATACATGTAAATGCAAATGCATATAAAAATGTAAATATATACAGTATATGTATATATACATGAATATGCATATATGTACATATGCATAAACATATAGATGTATATATGCATAAACATATACATGTATATATATATGTATATACATATGCTGTACAGATAGACATATACATGTGAATATAACATGTTCAACTGAAATTGTGTGTGGTTGTGTGTGTGACTGTTTTGTGGTTTTTAAGGACAGTGTTTTGTCAGGACAGCAATACGCTATACAGTAATCAGACAATCAGATAACAGCTCATTACTGTCCTGACAAAACACTGTCCTTATAAACCACAAAACAGTCACACACACAAACACACACAATTTCAGTTGAACATGTTATATTTACATGCCTATTACATGTATATGTAAGTGCATATATACATGTATATGTAAGTGCATATATACATGTATATGTAAGTGCATATATACATGTACTGTATATGCAAATGCATTTAAACATGTAAATGCATATATGTATATATACAAGAATATGCATATATGTACATATGCATAAACATATAGATGTATATATGCATAAACATGCATATACATATAATGTACAGATAGACATATACATGTAAATATAACATGTTCAACTGAAGTTGTGTGTGTTTGTGTATGTGACTGTTTTGTGGTTTTTAAGGACAGTGTTTTGTCAGGACAGTAATGAGCTGTTATCTGATTGATTGTCTGATTGTTTATAGCGTATGACTGTCCAAACAAACAACTGTCCATAAAAACCACAATACATTCCTATACACACATAATTGAACATTAAGGTTGATGAAACCACACGTAGCAAGTAATTCTGTTTAGGAACACAAGAACTAAAATGTACCTTGGTATTCGTGTTTAAAGGAAGTTGATCGTGCTTCTGGCTACCTGCGATCTCCTGACTCTGGACGTGTTCACATGACATCTGTAACAGATCAGTTATACTTATATTTAGAGGAAATTCTACATTTTGATGATAGCTGCTGTCACATGTAAACCAATAAACATTACATGATTGTTTGTTTTTGGCCAAAGTATCCATCTCACATAAAGGAAAGATGGATGGACAGAGTATTTACAAAACTCCTCTCATGATAGGTGGACTAAGATGAAATTAAAATTAGCTGAATGAAAGAAAACTATAAATTTAAAAACTGTGACAAATAATATTGAAGTCATACTTAACAATCCCTGCATTATTTATATAATTGATATCTATGTCATATACATACACACAAATATACATATATACATGTATATAAGCATATCATAAATGCATATTCATGTACTGTACAGTGTATATACATATATGCATATACATGTATATATATGCATATACTGTACAGATAGACATATACATGTAAATATAACATGTTCTACTAAAATTGTGTGTGTTTGTGTGTGTGACTGTTTTGTGGTTTTAATGGACAGTGGTTTGTTAGGACAGCAATACGCTATACTCAGACAATCAGATAACAGCTCATTACTGTCCTGACAAAACACTGTCCTTAGAAACCACAAAACAGTCACACACACAAACACACACAATTTGAGTTGAATTTGAATTTGAAACAATTTGAATCAATTTGAATCACTGCAAGTGGACAGGTAACATTAGACCTGCCTTCAAGAAGAACTGGACTAATGACGTATATTCTAGTATAAACGTCACTGAACTGGGAGCACCCACAGCACCACTAACACACTCAAAATGGATTCCACCACAAAGATTCAGCCAGAAGATACACACCACCCATGGCCTTATTGAAAGATTATTGAAAGATTATTGAAAGACTGTTCAGTACAGCAGGACATCTCCCTAAAAAACCAGACTGGACTCAAAAAACTGTGAAAACCAACTTCTTCTGAACTTTAACAATAAATTCTTGTATCAATATTAAAATGTATCAGTTCATGGGATGTTAGGAGACAAGAAATGTCTCGACACTCAGATCCAAGTTTTGAAAATGGTGTCAGGAATTTAAAATATTGTTCACTTTTGATCCATGGTTGACTGGACAATATTTTAACTAGAGTTGATGACAAACTGGAGGTGAAATGATCAGTGTCTGTTCCTTTGTCAGGTCTAATGCCGGGTTTCCACCAGACGCTTTTCGCGCTGCAAAAAATCTCCTACCGCACTGTGTTGGCTGCTTGTCAACAGATGTCTGTTCTCATCGAACATGTCTGCAGACACGCAGTGGGAGCAGCGGCTGGCTCCTTTTCCGTTTGTTTCTTCTACACCGGGCAGATAAAAAATCAGCTGTACATGAGCCTCGTTACTACTTGAGTGGATTTTTTATGAGCCAAACTGCAGCTCCTAAAGTCTTTGTTGAGATTAAAACATTTTTTTATGTTTGGGGTGACCGTACGCTCGAGCGGACAGCGGCAACTGTAAAAATGCCAAGTTTCTTACCGGAGGCTGTTTTCTTCATGGAGGCTCGATGGGTAAGTTTGAAAAGTCCAAAAAAAAGTCCTGTCGTTGTTGCGTGATCACATGGCAGAGTCTATCCCGATTGGTTGCTGCTAAGCTGCGAGCAGCAGAAGCAGGACAAATCGAGCTTCGACAGTCGCTGCTCGGAGGTGACGTGGGAGCGGAAAAAAGCTGCCACTCACTGCCGCGCTGCTTGAACTGCTGTAGATGCGCCGCATCCAACATGCCCGGCCACATAGACTTTCAATGTAAAGTGGCTGCTTCGGAGGCGCGAAAAGCGTTTGGTGGAAACCTGGCATAATGCTCCTTTTTTTCAGACAGATAACTTTAATTTAAACATGTTTACTGCAGTTAAAATGACACATTGGTTCTGCTTTGTGTTAAATAAAAACTTTCAAAGGTAAAATAATTCCTCTCTTATTTTGCTTAATGACATTTAACTCTGCATGTCATCCCTGAAATTCTGACACACAGAATCACAAGTCCAAGTGTGAACTGTGTCACAGAGTAAACACAATAAAAACATGTGTTATCTGCAGCATTGTTCTTTAAAATGGAAAAACACTATTAATGTATTACAGAAAATATGCGTACAGTACACACACTTAATGATACTGTAGACCATTGCATTAGGCAATACATTCAGCAAGTACTTTTACTTTAATACTTTAAGCATTTTTAAAAGCAAGTACTTATTTACTTTTACTTAAGTAAACACAATATAATGGTACATCTACTTTTACTAGAGTACATTTTTGTCTGTTTATTTGTACTTTTACTTATAAACAGTGTTTGAGTACTTTCTCCACCACTGGTCTCCAGCTACAAGTACTTGGGTGTGCACTTGAATTATAGCCTCAGCTGGACCAACAACACAACCAGCCTGATCAACAAAGTTCATCAGAGACTCTACTACCTCAGGCGGCTGAGACGAGCTGGTCTGAGTAGCCCAGTCCTCATCTCCTTCTACAGGTGTGCAGTGGAGAGCATCCTGTGCTACAGCATCAACGTGTGAGCACAGGATGCTCTCCATCGCACACCTGTAGAAGGAGGTGAGGACTGAGCTTCCCAGACCAGCTCTTCTCAGCCGTCTGAGGAAGTAGAGTCTCTGATTACCTTTTTTTGATCAGGGCGGTGGTGTTGTCTGTCTTCACCTCCTTCTACACGTGTGCCGTTGAGAGCATCCTGTGCTCCGGCATCAACGTGTGGCATGGAGGCTGCACAGCTGCAGAAAGAAAAGCTCTGCAGAGAGTGGTGAAGGCTGCACAGAAGATGTTGGAGTCAGTCTCCCCACCATCACAGACATTTACACCTCCAGATGCAGGAAGAGAGCCACCTGTATCATGAAAGACCCCACTCACCCAGCACACAAACTCTTTGCCCCACTCCCCTCAGGAAGGAGGTTGAGGAGCATCAAATGTAGAACCACTAGACTGAGGAACAGCTTCTACCCTGAGGCTGTTAGACTCATGAATAAATAAACAATTAGAAAACAGTAATTACTGCAAAACATCACAACATGCTGATCTGTTTTTTTGTTTCTGTGTTCATTTGTGACCATCTGCTCATACAGACTCATGTCCGTGCTGCTGTTTGTAATTATGTTTTCCTATTATATTAGGGCTTAGTGTATTTCTAGTTGATGTTTTTCTTAGTTATATCCTACATGTTATTGCTGTTTTTCTCTCACATTTTGTTGTTGGATGTAACTGGGACCTTGTGTACATAATCTTGTTTCATCACATGTACCACATGCGGTGCAAATGACAATAAAGATGATTAGACTCTGATTAAAGTTGTACACCTCTTGGACTAGCTGAAAACATGTAAAAATATGTGGCAGGATGTCCCTACGGACATTGAACGCACCACATGAGTGCGGGATGTGATTGGGTCCAAGGCTGGCTTCCGGTATAAAAAGGGCCAGGCTTCAGTGGTTGACTTCACGTCATCCGCCTTCCGGTTCAGACCCTGGCGTCTGCTGGCTGGGTCGCGCCAGCGTAACTGAATGTGGGTTAGTGCGGAGGTTAATGCGTGAGTGGGGGAAACTTAAGATGGAGAATGAGCTACTTTACAGAGAAGCTGGGGGTAGAAAACAGCTTGTACTGCCTGCAGAGTACAGGCCCTTGGTGCTGAAACTCCTTCATAAGGACATGGGTCACCTCGGTGCTGAAAGAGTTATCAACCTGGCCCGAGATCGCTTCTACTGGCCCTTTATGAAGAAGGACATTGAAGCTTATGTGACGAGACAATGTCCCTGTATAAAACAAAAGAAACCCACCACACACATTAGGGCACCCATGGGGAGCATCAGTTCCAGTGCACCCATGGAGCTAGTATCCATTGACTTTATGCATCTAGAAAAGAGCAGAGGTGGTTACGAATACATCCTTGTTGCAGTTGACCACTTTACACGGTTCGCTCAGGCGTGGCCGACCAGAAACAAGTCAGCCAAAACTGCTGCGGAGAAACTATACAACGATTTTATTCCTCGTTTTGGGTACCCTGCTAGACTACATCACGACCAGGGCCGTGAATTTGAAAACTCACTGTTTAGGGGACTACAGCAGCTGTCAGGTGTCAGTCACTCACGTACAACACCATACCACCCACAGGGAAATCCTGCAGAGAGATTTAATCGCACCCTACTACAAATGCTGAGAACTCTTGAGGAGGCAGAAAAGGATAACTGGAAAGACTTTCTGCCCCAAGTTGTCCATGCATATAATTGCACAAAACATGAGGCCACAGGGTTTGCCCCACATTTCTTAATGTTTGGACAGCATCCCCGCTTGCCCGTGGACCTCATGTTTGGACTCAACACAGAGGAGGA